>JABASC010000051.1:0-82256 GCA_019776185.1 Plutomurus gul | reverse complement strand
GCTGTGCTGCTGCTGCAACCAAAGACACTTGCACTAAAAATGCTAGTAATAATACACGAATTCCATGAGAAATATAAGCAAGCATTACTTGCCACTTTGCCTTCAGTGTGTACTTACTACTTCTCCTTGTGAAACATAATAGTGTTGCTGTATGCTTGTGATTTGGATCGTTTCCTAGTATCCAGTATATGTATAAGGAAGCTTACTTGTAGATATTGTTTTTCGGAATAGATTGCTATTAGAATTAGTTGAGGCGTAGGAAGTAAGTGGTAGAGGCAGGGAAAACTTTGAACATAAGACCTGCACCAAAGATTGGAGTTGGGGTGATAGATGTACGTTGGTGTGCTGTCGTGTCTCTTTCACACCCTGTTGCCTTGAATTTGCTGATATTTGACAATAATTATCAGTGTGTGAGTAATAGGGTATTAGATTACCAGTTATACTTATCTGAGAAAGTAGTACAAGCTTCTATTAGTTTTCCGATGGCCACCTATGTATGCGCTAGTATGTATTTCTTGCAGCATTTCTGTGAGTGCATCGAAGCAAGTTCTTATTTAGAAATCTCTTGGAACAAAAAAGTTGACTGCTTAGAACTTTTTATAATGTATATATTTATTATTGTGCATGTTTATGTTGAAATTAATGTTTTTGAATTAATTTCTTTGATTTGGGTAAGTGGAGTGTGGCTGAAGTGTAGTTGCATGTACGTACCTGGCTAAAAATGAATTGAATGACATTAAAAAGGAAGCTGTAGTTTTTGGCACCGTCAATAAATTACTGGGCTTTTCCAATTCAGTGTCTGTGCATGTGGCTACGTGGATGGTTGGACCGAATGCGTTCATCTCTGTCGGCTGGTGACGCACCCTACTGATAGTGCACAAATTGATAGATGTTTGTATCTGATGCAGTAGTCCATAACGAAGGATTTGAACTGAATGTATGTATGCAGTAAAAGTGAAGTCAGGTCCCAGCTGAAGGCACGGAGTAAGGGAAGCACATTTGTACTGATATACATTTCCCGGTTCCCACTAATGGATGCAACAACAACAGTCGCCATGAATAATTTCATCTCTCACAATTCAGCCGACCATCCGAATCTGCTGCAATCCTTATTCCCTTTGGAATTCAAGCAGCAACCTTTAACCATTCCTGGCCATGCTACTAACCCTTTCTTTTACCTCAATTTAAGATATTTCCATAAGAAACACAAGTCTGCTCTCGAACCAGATTGATTTCTACTGTCTATTTTGTGTTGGCTTACAATTAGCTGCGGTCACTTTAATGTATCTTCAAGAAAATTCCATTTGTTACCATTCCAGTTACCTTTTCATTGATTATCTTAACCCAAGAAAGTGCTATATATGTACTTATTGAATATTCACATGCTTTCAATTTTATGTGGTGAATATGAAACCAATTGAAATGCACAATATTTTTAAATTTTATTTCAAAATTGGACTTTTTTTCTTTTCATTTAATCCAAAAAATTCTATAGAATTATTGTTACTTGGAATAAAGTTGTGTGAAACTGACGAATGTAAATTTTTGTTTGCTTGGAATTCACAATTATTAGTTTTAGTAACTTTGAAAGGAGTCTGTTTGGAAAGTGTAAGGAATGAATGTGACATGGGGCGGAAGTAAGTAAATTGGAAAAGTAAAAAAAACGGTGATGTAAATCCAATCTTAATGCTGTAATTAGGTATTTCTAGAGCAGAGTAGAATTATATGCAGGAAAGTATAGCTAATAGAAAGCGTGTATTTGTCAATATTATATCGTTTACACACATTCGACAAAACTCATTACGTTGCAATAGATGTTTGACTTGGAGTTTGTGTCCAGAGGCGCGTCTTCGCTGAAAAGAGTTTGACTTGTGTGCGAAAGTAGGTCAGCGAGATTATATCTGTATTAATGGAGTACATTAAAGCAGGACGGGGAAGGGGCTATAATGAGAATGCTCGGTTGACGTTGAAGGAGAAAGCCTAATGGGTTGTAAATGTAGCATTACGCATTATAAGGAATGTCCAAGCAGCTATAAATTACACTTCACCAAATGGACGCTCAAGAAACTGTTACATCACGTAGCTTATCATAATTATTGAACGGGAAGCCCGGCTGCCCACCCGTCTACAACAACCTTCCGTGCTTTTCCTTTTGGTCGCAATGAAACTTTTAACTGTTCGTTGTTAAAATGGGCAATTCTAGATTTCCAAATGCAATGAATAACCTAGGAGGTAGGCCAGCCTGGCTAAAGATGGTAGTTTTAGCAAAGCTAAATCTCTATAAATTATTATGATACATACCTCTGTCGGAAATAAGAGTTGGGCTTAAGTTCTGTCGTTGCCGGATTTTTCCAGACACTAGAAGTATTGGCAATACGAAATGTCTGCTATATAAATATATAAGTAAGGCTACGGTGTGTTGTCTGACGTTTTCAAAAGAAAGACTTCCATTATTGCTACCAGTGGAGGAGGGGTGGTGGGGCTGCCAATTCAATGATATGATAATGAGAGAAGGTTGGCCACGATGATATCGTATTGACGAGGATAGACTCTCACAGCTTGTCGTTTCCCATAGGCACCGGGTGCCTGATCTCCTTTCCCTCTCTCCGCTCTCCTCTCTCTTTCTTTCTTTTGTGGCTGTGGCTTATTTTCCTTAAAATTTATCTGATTCATATACTGCAGTGGTAGTAGTGGTGGTGGAGCATGGCTCTCTCTCGTTAAGAGTAAGCCAACTCTCTCTCTCTCTCTCTGTGTGTAGTCAATTGTTCGGCCGGGCATTTGAATTCGACCATCTTGCTTGGAGATAGAGAGAGAGAGTTCGGTGGCTGCAGCCGAAAGTGATAAGGCATAAATGCAATGATACGTACGTGGACGATAATATTTCATATCAGTGTACTGCTATGTATCATAGTAGATTCCAAATTTCCCCCAGATGTAATCCTGGCGATGAGCTCGATGATTCGACTCCCTTCTCTCGTGTGCATTAGCTTTTTTGACTACTCATAATATTCTATCTGCACTTACCAAGATGCGTATCAGCTGCACAGACCCACACAGTAGTAGTAGCAGTAGTAGTAAGCAGTAGCCGCACTAGGAGTAAGTAAGAAGTAAGTACTTATATAGCAGCAGTAGTGAAAGAGGCAAAGAAAAGTTTCCCCGAGCAGGAAAATAATGTATGAAGGCTCGAAGACACTCTATCTAGTTCACTGTTACGTAATGGTTGTACGTACTATTACACTTATCCATAAGTTCGAATGGCTATACAGATGTATAGATAACTGTGTTACTGCTATAGTGGATGGTAGAGATAGGAGTTGGAAGCATATTCGAAGCCACGGAGATTTCCAGATAGTTCGACTACTATATATTTTACATTATGTATATTTCTATCATCTAAGCGGTGGAATCCAGTTCTTTACATGTTCGCATATTTTGTTGTCTAGCGGTGGAGAGAGCAGACAGAGCTGAACCACTTGCTTTGCCGCATAACTCACACTGGAGTCACCGAACAGAATTGAGTTTCCGCTAAGTGCGATATTTTTCACAACAGACTTAAACTATTAACTCTACACTGTGCACTATCTGTACAAGTCGTTTCTCCCTCGTGCTCTAGCTATGTACTTACTACTGTAGCAGAGCAACAGAAATTCTGGAAAGATCCGATGAACATGTTCTACTAGTATAGATGTAGTAATGGTAGTACTACTTATAGTACAGCTAGCGACTCATTTCACATTCTCCCTCTAACGAAGAAAAGAGGAATGGAAAAGTAAACTAATTGCAGTACTAACATAATGTGATCCGAATAGGGAGAATTTGTGGGGCTCTTCTTTAAAATGGCTATAGAGCCTGTACAGTCTCTCTCTCTCTCTCTCTCTCCCGTATATTTAGCCGTAATATATAAAATAGTATAATGTTGATGTGAATCAAATGGAAGTTTCTGGCGAATTCGTACACGTAAAGACAGTGAGTCCTTTTGCCATGGTTCACTTAATTTTTGCCAGGTTAGCTTAGGAAAAGATAGCAGATGGTAGCAGGAATTGTTGAAGAAACTCTTGATTGACGGATCGCTGGAGAACTTGAAACCAACTTTTGGTCTAGTTAGTATACAACTGGAGGTTAAATTGGATTGTTTGCGCTCTAATAATTTCCACCAACCAACTTTCTGCACAACCAAAACAAGGAGCTTTAGGTCTCGTGTCGTTAATCGTGGACAACCACTGCTTAGAAAGAAAGATTGTTAAGATTCACCAACAACATGAAACTCCTTAATTCTGCCTCTCTCTCTCCGACTATGCTGCTTCTCTACATTTGGCCGTACTTATGTGTCTGAGGATGCATGTCAGAGTAGCTGATGGTGCTGTTCAAGATTCTTTTGGCAGACATCTTACTTGTTGTAATGGATTTTTGTATACACTCATTATTTATGGAGGGTCAATTTATATGTAGCCAACTAGTTGTCCTACAAACATTTAGCAGTTTTTTCCCTCTTTCTTTTTGTTTATACGAAAATTCCTACAAAAAATCTTCCAAATGAATTCACAATAATTTTGAAAGTTACAAGGCTAATTGTCTGTGAGTGTCATATCCAGAATCTATTTTATACATAAAAAAAAACTTTGGGAAGTCACAAATTTTCACGAATACACAACCTTGAGTAAATATACCTAAGTTTCGATTATTTTCTCGCTTCTTCTTTGCTATAGATTCCTAGGGTGTGTAAATATTCGTGTCACTATTGTAAGGAAATTCTTCATCAATGAAATGCGTTGGGATATTTTTTGCAAGAGGGCTGCTGCTGCGTAAAGAATGCGAGAATCTAGTATCAATGTGAGTACAATAAGGATGAACGATGTAAATTTAACCTTGCATTGATATTCCGGTCCACACTTCAAGTTTCGAATAGTTTTCATAGTGGCGAAAGAGGGGAGACTAAAGCTTCGCCTGAGAAAGTGCTGGTCCACAGGGAGGCAGAGAAGTAAGTCGGATAACGTAGGGAATTTTAAATCTAACCATTTCGAATAAGGTTTTCTCTTATAATCCTACTCAGACGATCAAATGGTGAATCTGCTGTATTAATGAAATCACTGTGCTTTTATAATATATAATACTTATACAAGGGCAGTCTTATAAAATGATTCTACGAGGAAGCAGCTAAACGATGGACATCCCTGTGTAATTAGCTACGGTTCACAACTTTTGACAAAATCGTTAACTACTCCATTTTAAGCAGGCATATTCTCATCAAGCTCCACAATAAAACCATTTTACATTTCTTCTATTCCTCTACAAGCTTCTTCATTAGAACTATATTCCTATAAGGAATAAATCCGATCAAGGTTTTTGTCACGTTGTTATGATATATTAACAACATTACCAGTGAAACTGAATAATTTCTTGGGTGAGTCACTTAGCCTTTGGTTATACACATTATACAGATAGCAAGAATTACTGTTCAAAGTACGTGCAGTAGTATGTGCAGTAGTATGTGCAGTGTGGAAAATTAAGCAGTGCACTAAATAAAGAAACAAAGTTTGCATTGGAGGTGGACAGGCGGCGGGCGGGGATGCAGATGCTTACGTCCTGGTAGATTCCTTCGTGTGTAGGTAAACAGAAAATGAGTCGCTTTGAGAGTCGTGAGTCGCGAGTTTGAGTGGAGGAGAAGAGTCGATACAGTTGTATAAAGAGGATTGATTGTGTGCGTCGACAGTGGGAGAAATGAAAGCGGAGGACGACAATAACTAAGGAGCGCTCAAATGCATTCTGATGGGATGTAACAAGAAGTCATACTGCTAAAAGACTGATAGTGAGTGAGAGAATAAAGTGGAATCGCCAGCAGAACTCAACTTTATTGACTGTCGCTGTGTAGACTGATTAAATATTGATTATACCCATGATACCGATCCAGAGAAGATCTTAGCTAGATTCTACCAGATAGATCCGCATCCCGCATCCCATCTGTGCTTCCACTGCACTAGCAGTAAGTAAGTACACTCTCAACTATATAGCCGCCCTTTATTACTACTCTGTGTGTGTGTGTGTGTGTGTGTTCGTGAAGACCTCGTGCACATCTTCGCCTGAGAGAAATGCTTCTCAGCTTCCGCTAAGCACTGATCAACTAACCGGAGCAGACTCGGCCTTTGTTAAGTAAAGGCTTGCTCAGCACATGTTTTCAGCTTGGAATACATGCAAGCGGAGAGCTATTGAGACTGAATAAAAAAGAGCAACGGTTTAGGGAACAATACGACAACGGCAGGAGTCTACCTTCTTGCAATGTGGAAAAATATTATCTATGCTTCTCAATAAGAGTATGAATGAACAAGCAAATATCTTATTTTGAATACAACAACACAATCTACACAATTTTAGTGAGAGTAAAACATTTCCCTTTATTGTCAGGACATGAGTGATATCGCACTGTGTCTTCTTTGTCTACATTACACTGGAATATAGGTAATATATGCACTGGGAACAGGTCTACTGTTATGCTACTGCTGAAAAGCAGATTGTATTGGCTTTTGTTGGGATTTTACAAATGTTCTCAGTAAAACCGTTCGCTCATTTGGAGCTGCTACACCGGTGGCCATTCTAGTAAAGCTTTTAAAAATACGAAAAAAATTAAATTCACTTCCAGTAGGGGCCTTAAAATTGAACTTTGAGAGAATGCATGCTTTGGTGTTGTTCGTTATAGTGGAAGTGAGCGTGACGGTAATAATCGAGACTTTAAAAGGAATTGGATTGTGTACTCTTTCTACTTATCTAGATTGACTATGACCCATACTTTTCGTATTACTTACACTGCTAATATAGCCGGCTCATGTAAATCTGATTAAACAGTGGCTATCCTCCGGATACAAATGAAAGTATCCCCTTTAAAGCTCAGCACTGGGAAGTCTATACTATTTATCTGTGTAACAGTATCCAATTTAGCTCCACGACCAGAATCCAATCAATTGAGACAAGGTTCCAATTGAATGGACTCAATTTGATGAGACTAAATCCAAAGTAATACATTGCAGACGGACACTGCACTAAAATGCATTGCGATTAAGGGCGGCCCATATATTTTTAGAAGGTTTTTTTGCTTGTGACCCCACGGGAGGGAACCAGAGTTACTCTAGGTCCCCTTCCTACTTTGTATTTTGAAAAGATAATTCAAAATATTATGTCTCAAGAATATTTTGAAATTTGTTGGTAAATAAGTACGCTCCGTGTGCAAATATAGAATTTATAACGTAGTTCGGGCGATTTTGGACCAAAATTTTCCCTTAATATTTCAGGTGCACATTATAGATGTGTACTCTCATAGATTTCCTTTTGCAATTCCAGTTTAGCTATTTCTGGAGAATTAGATGTTGCAGATTATTTTGACCCCATCCAGCGCAGAGCGGTCTTTCTAGTATGTGCAGGATCGCCACTGAAACATTTTGAGCCAGAATGTCTTTTCGTCTGCGTGGATAGTGATTCTGGGTTAGAAAATAGAAAAATCCGGCAGCGAGGATGAGAATATATAAGTATATCCCTTCCTACTATATAATTTCCACTCAATTTAGTCAATGTATATACGTGTACTTGCATGCTACTTATTCGACTCGTCTTGTGTGTGTGTTTGGCTGTGGAGCAGATTTGAAATTGAGATTAGTTCGTTGTTGAGATGAATGAGAGAAGGACCATGAATTGCAATGAAATGACAGAAATCAGCTCGAGTGATTCCAAATGAAAGAGCTGATGAAGAGATTTGGTCGCTAGGCGCATATTATATCCGTGTATACAAAATAAATTAAAACGATTTAATAACAGTTGGATTAATCTCACCCTTCGTATTCAAAGCTACAGATTATTTCAATCATATGAATAAGAATTTGAATTCATTATTGCATGCCACTGACAAGTCGTACACACTTCAGCGGCTATTCTGTTAAAGCACGTATTCACTACGGAGTCAGTCCTAGGGAGCTAGAATTTCAATGTCTGATGATCACAAGAAATACACAACAAAGTCAGAAGAACTTTGAGAGAGTCTCTAAAACTTGATTACCAACTACTACAACGAGTTTAACGGGTGATGTACACGGGAAACTGGTTCGACCTGGTGAAGAACAGTCTCTGTGTTCCTAAAGGTGTTTATAAATAGAATAGAGTAATAATTTAAGGCCACCTGGACCCTTGTCTGTGACAAATGTTTCATTTCCTTGTTTGTTAGTCATTGTTTTGTTGATTTGCTATGCACAGCTTATTATTTCTGTAGAAGCACTGTCAGCCTTAAGAGCTAATCAGTTCCGAATTATGTATTGTTATTTCCCGTGCTTCGCTGGTGCTCACCCAAATGTAGTTAAATGTAGATGGAAAATGTATGCACAACATAGCTCCATGTGTATGTAAGTACCCTTAATCCAGGATTTACTTAATTAATTCCATTGATCGTTAATTACCAGAAGAATAATCAACGTTTAGATTTCTTCGAACCTGTAGTTTGCTTGGTGAATGGTGAAAGAAGAGAATTCGCAGTCTTAATGAAAAGGGAGAAAAGTTAAGGAAAGCTTGTCGATGAAATTCCATGAAAAGAATAGGCAAGAATGAAATAAATGAAGTTGAATGGCTGCACTAATCGGTTTGATTTGGATGGATGGATGGATGCTGATGATAATACTTCTAAATACATAAAATCTCGACGGCACTCGTCTATTCACCAAAGAATTGCCTTTGTATAGATCTCCGTGGAAGACCGTGAACGTGATACGTTGTGATAATGATAGAGCTTTTTTCCTTACCGACGTCTTATACAGTATCTACAGCTCACATAATAAGTATACGATTTCCTGAAGGAATTTTCATTTAGCTACCATTGTATTATACGTAATACGTATGTACTTACTTTTGTATAATTCTTCTACTGTTGAAAATTTTAGAAGCAAGTAGTTATGGATTAGACCACGTATTTATCCCCACAGATACCTATAACATCTCTTACTGGATGTGCATGATATATTCCCCGCGCACTGACAATTATTTTCATTGTAAATTTTTGTACTACAGGTATTAGTTGGGCAAAGTGACATACCGTGGCATATTCTGTACAATAGAGTAATCATGCCACTCATTCATTTTAGGCATCAGTCATGCATGCAAATATTCTGCAGGTATATCACAACTGTCAAATACAGATGCAACAATACCATACTTATGGTAGGACATATTTTTCTTATGAATTCTCACTAAAATGTTGTATGATGTTTATTTTAGTGCGTTGATTGTACTATTAGTTTTCGTTAGTGTTAGTAATTGTGACTGTATAAGCAAAGTTGTCACAATTATTCAGATTTAGATGGAAATGTACAAGATTACTCGAGTGAGATTTTTTATTTGAGATTAATAATTCAGTTTCTAATGTGGAGAGTTAGCCGAGCGTGAAATGCCCAGATTTATTATTATGGTTGTGCCTTCCTTCAAATTTTGCAGTTGGCCAACCAGTAGCACTAGAGTATGGTTAATGAACAATTGCAACGGTCTGACACGCTTTCAGTTAGCTTTGGCGAGATTATGAACAGTTTGGTGCCACGACCGCCAATATTATTGTCAATAAATTGTTACAAAGTGTAAAAGTTTTGTACTCGTAATAATTATGGCGTTATGCCTGGTGTCTTTCACCGGATATACCAAAGTATTGCCGGTATGAAATTAGTAGTTTGAGACAACAATTAACTACTGTATCATTATATATGGAATTACGTATAGGTTTATAAGAATTGGTGTGTGCCTTTACTTCTCTCAAGCATACCAGTGGTATTATACTATACACGTATACGTGTACTACACAGAAATATTAGCTTAATATTAACAGGAAAGAGCGATGGTTATTATTTTTTGTTACTAGTAAGTAGATACAAAAAGGTAAGTTTTTAGTTACCGAGTTTACAGCCTACTGGACATTGAAGGTTGAGCACTCATAAATAGAAGCGTATAAAGATACTAATCCGGAATATTCATTGTTACATACATTGTTATTAGAATTTAGGGCTATTTCTTGCCAGTGAGTAGTTGGGCGTGGAAATGACGGTTTCCGCACATTTTGTAGCCTACCAAAGCCACTATTCCCTTAAGGAGTGTTTTTACAGACATAATAAAAATGCATCTGTTTCCTTTTCATTGAACGTTGATTTACTAATAGTGTTGTCTATTTCGACCGTCATCCAAAGAATCTTCTCCCTGAGAGATGTGGTGGCTGCTGCTTCTGCTGTCGAGTATACAGAATGCAATATAAATACGATTTCGTTGTGCCTACTTTGCAGGAATATGGTATTTTGTGTGTACAGTTCTTTCAGATCGGATTTTCCCGAAAATATGTATTAGTTAGAGTGGTTGCTTGGAGCACCTACATGAAGGGAATTTGATACAACACAGCTACTTCGTACAAGTGCATGAGTGTGTATTTACAGAAGAGGATGAAATGAAAGATTGGGGAGAGAACTCCGAAAAGACGCTCTCCATAGTACATACAAGACGGCAGCTATCCTTCTCTCTCTCTCTCTCTCTCACTCTCTCACTCATTCTCTACTATGTGTAGAGTGTACTATAGGAGTTGCAACGGTGGTGGTGCACACACAGTGCACAGTGCAGCAACAGACGGAGAAGTGTAATTTCTCTGAAATCCCTTTTCATTTCAGTTTGATTTCTGGAGGGAGCCATAGAAATATGTGCATACACACACAGGATACACACGGAAGCCTGAAAGGCATACTACACAAAAAGACCCATTCACATGTGAAACACTACATAACACACAGACACACCACGGCTTTTACTTACAATGTACTGTCAAAATACGTTGTTGAATCTTATGTAGATGTGTCTGTGCGTGTATGCATACTCTCCAAAAGGATCTTGCTGCCTTCAACATTTCTTTTGCTAAATTTACACGCAGATTTCTAGCTCATTTTGCTCTCTTAGCCTTCTCGTGTACACTTTGTGCATACGAACTGCCCCTTTGATATTTTCGTTTTAAAATTGTGCACACGGCTTTGGAAATGGTGTTACGGACTAGGAGTCAATGATATTAGCAGCGGTGGTAGTGAGTGGCATGATTAAAAATGATGGCTAATATACGTGTAGCATGTATAACTGGTTGAGTACGTGTGCAGCTCTCTTGTGAAACAAAAAGGCCCAGAACAGACAATTAGTTGCATAGAAATGGGGATGGATGGACTGTGAAAGAGATCCGCACGCATCACTACCACGAAGGTCATCATTGGTGCGAGCTTATTGTATGTGTATAGATATATTTAGGTACTTGGTGTGGCCATGTTGCATTTTATATGTATACGTATATAGGTATAATAATATCTGTTTGCTGAAGGCACTTGATATAGTGTACAGGGGGGATGCCATGGGAACTGAAGAACAAGAGCTCACAATCAGCCCAGATTAGCACTTATTGGGGAGAATGAATTGACTCTCCATTACTGCATTAGACACAGTAGGTGCTTAGCTTATCTCTGGCTACAACCGTTCCGTAGCTCCTCGTCGTGGCTTTCCCATTTGACTCCACTTTATCTGGAAACATTATATGGCCCCCGATTTTGATACGTACCTTTATATCTTCATCCGCAGACATCAAAGGCAAATACACGTCTGCTGCTGTATAGCCACTGATAGTATATTATGTGCATTTGTGCACTACTGCAAATAAATATCTCCACTACGAAAACCACTAATCACAGTGAAACTTGAAATAAAAAATAAGACCATTATTACCGATCCACTTGGCTAACAATATCCATCTGCAGCATACGTATAATATTTATTCTGCTCTTAACTTGAAGAAATAATATTATTGCTGTGTCTGTTACGCTTCGAGAGGATAAATTTTAAAAGATACTATTGTTATAGTATAAAATTATATTATAATAGTTTAGCAATAGGAGCGAAGCAGGTTGAAAATTCTCATTTCCGTGAAAATCGTAATTTCCTATAATTTTCTTCTATAGAAATATAATTTCGTCTTGGAACATAATTCATTCTCAATGTGACTGTGATAGTGACAGGGAAATTAGAATAAAACAATGAGTCAATAAAGTTTCTATGCACGGCTTAAAGCTAGTATATTTATACAGTATCTGCTATACGTAAGCCCGCATTAAATAATGTATATTGTATGTACATAATTATATGAATGTATGTAGTTGAGGGGAAGGCTGTGCTCTATGCTGGTGTTACGACTGTAGTAAATATAATACGTATGTAGAACAGTAGTAGATTGTCCTCCGCTGTAAAGTACTCTGAATTTACTCAGTCGGCTAATACAATGATTTACTGCTGGAAGGGATGAGTATATGGGCTAATAGTGAAATTCAATGGACAAATGAGAAACTGAAGATTTCTAATAATATAGTAAGTCAAGTGGAACAAGCACAGAGAGTTGAACTTAAGTTCTACTGTGAATTATTCATTATAAAAGAGCAATCGGTAGGAGAGTGTTGATATTCATTCAGCATCGACATCCTTCAATGTATCTGTAGTACGGCTGATAGTACACAGTGGGCAAAATCTCGGCTCCATCTTCGCGTCGCCCTGGCAAGCTCCCAGCCAAAAACAGTAGGTACAACACACTGAAAGTAGTCCGAGAGGGAAAAGTTGCATTTGAGTCTGAATCGGCGCAAAACACTGTCAAATCTCAATTTCTATTTTACGGCTTCTCATGAACCCTGATTGCAATGCTTTATTCCTGCACATACGTAATGGAATGTAGGATGGCTCATGTTCATCTATAACCTCTGGCATGAATACGTTTATTTTTGGACGTCTGTCGAAAAACGACCAAACTGTGATAGCATTTCTCTCTCTCTCTCTCTCTCTCTCTCATGCATAGCCGCAGAAACAGAATTTTGAATTGGATGTGGATTTATAAAAAAAAATGCTGAGCCAACAAAAGAGGGCGGACATGACAATTTAATGTACATATAGTATACCTACTTACATATATGTACACACACACACACACACACACACGGTTACAGTGTTGACTTTAGATATGTCAAATAATGTAATAAACTCAGCTGGTGAATAAAGCGTGCACAGTCAGCCACGTAGGAAACAGACACGATGTGCAATGCATTGAAATGCTTTCACTGCACCGCATGCACTCCTTGACTTTCTTTTGATGGGGATCATAGCGTTGTCATCTGATGTGGAATTACGAGGAAGGGAAATCTTCATATTGATATTCTCGAAAAATCCATGCTTCACTTTTGTCTACACGTATATCTATCTATCTGTATATATATATATGTGAGAGAGCAAGGGAATAAAAGGTCTCACTCTCTCTTCCTTTTTCCCAACATGACTCGTCTCAGGGTTGAGTTTAACTTAAAGTTTACACACTTGCACCAACCAGGGTCGCTCCTCTCTCCGTGCATGCGAATAGTATCAGGCGTTGAATCAACCGAATCTATATAGTAGACAAAAATGGTCTCCACTTTTTCCATATCATTTTCTACAAGTTTTTTTATATCCATATTGTCTATATACTTTTATACTATTACGCACTTACATTTTGTGTTTGTTCCAACCTCACATTAACGTTACCCTTTGCATGACACTTAAATTTTGAAATAGGCATTTAAGAATGCTGACACAAGCAGCATCCAACATATATTACACACTTGAGCATAAAAAAAAGCCTAAAACGTTTTATTTAATGTTTTCAAAATTTTAAACCCCAGAATCAAATTTCCTAGTGTCACACTGTATATTCACACACTGTTTATAGATGCAATATATAATACGCATCTACACATATAGTTAGTAAAAAGGAGATTGACGTACACTGACGTGCTGGTATAATGTAAACGTGCGCGGGGGCAGACAGAGCTCTCAATCAGGTCTATATTTTATAAACATACTGTGTGTGCCATAATTGTTTGCGAAGCGTGGAAAACGAAATGTAGATTACATTTCTTCCATGCATATTCTATTTGGTTTGGTTCCCCTCTCCGGGTCTCTCTATTTTCTGCATAAATTCACGTTGTTGTTCATTCTTGAGCACATTCTTCCGTAGGTACTGTGTTGTCTGAATGCCACTGCCGCCCAATCCACTATTTATTCATTCATTCATTCTCCAACTCTTTCCTCCTGATTCCACATATTATTTACAGTTACGTGAACTGAACTTCGGTTTACTTTCCCTCACACTTCCCTCACCGTCTCCATCAATTCAACGCGTGGCCTTTTCTCCTTCAGCCCACTCTTGAACTTGTAAGAAGCAAGGATCTCCATTCAAACCTATTCATTTTATCCAAAAGTGCATTTTCTCCCTACACACATTTCCTCGCACACGTGGCTATACGGATGAAGGTGGCTACGTTCCGTACTGGATTATTGATATGGAGACTGTCTATATACAAAAGTAGCTCTGATAGACTACTGCTTTGCATTTCCCTCACTACCAACAATAACTCAATAGGCACTTTGGTTCACAGAGTATAGCAGTATTTTAGCAGTAATTCCGAATGCATTGATGAATGAAGCTGACTGCGAGTGAGCTGAGTTGATGTGAGCCAACTTCAGCCGACAAATTCTCTCCAGAGAGAAAGCGAGAAATGACTTGAGAGGTAATCTTTGTTAGTGAAAGCTGTAGCAGCATGCCAGAGCGGTGTGTGGAGGAGTGCTGCGAGGAAATAAAGCAAGGAATAAGGTAATTTCCATAGCAGACCATCATGACGACTATGATGGTTGTAAAGTTGCAGCAAAATAGACAAGTTTTATCGTCACTCTTTCAGACGGACCGCTCACCGTCTACAAGTATTCAGTGGATGCACAGAGACCGAACTATTTCAATGGTGTATGTACGTATTTCATAGGCAACACACAGACAATGTCACTATGAATGGAATCATCTTGTATGTATATAAATGTATGTGTACTATAGTCAAGCACCTATCATGGGTTTGTTGTAGTGGAAAACAACAAACAAACTGTGGCTTTGTTTTGCATCCGATTTGTTTTTTTATTCGATCTGGTGGAGGAGCCCAATGTATGTGGTAGTAGGGTCTGTGTTCTGCTGTTTGATGTACTTGAGTTAAATGATCCGGGAGTGAGTCCGACTTCTTATCTGTCTTTTGCTTTCTTGAACTTTCTCTTCTTCTTCTTCTGGTCCATTCTCGTGCACTCGCACACAAGTTAAGAGGAAACAAGAAAAACACACATTTCCCTCGCCACTCCTCTTGAATTTTGGAAGATCTCTAGCCAAGCATCTTCGCTTCAACTTTTACTACTTATATAAGTTTCTCGTCCCCTGCGAATTCTTTGAGGGTTTCATGTTTGAGTTTTAGCTCAAACTGAGCATCCTGATCATCATAATAATACTAACAGTAATATTGTTATTCCCCTTCTTTTCTCCATTTTCTACCCAGAAAAACTCAACTGCTTCGCTAATGTTTCAAATACGTTGCCTTTCACATTATTTCGGTTTCCCTTGCAATTGATCTCCAGGAATTCAAAATAGCCGACACCTAAAAAACCGATATCCCAATTTTAACCCCATTGTAAATATTAAATTGGACTGTTGTTTTTCTACGTATGAAAGACTGCACACTTCTTCAATAATCTTATTTACTCTGACCCCGTGTACCACTAGAAAACAATGCACTCATTGTCGTTAAATTCCTAAATTGTAAATGCTTATGACCTTGGCATTATTACCCTATTTTTACTAATTATTGTGTTTTGTCTTGCAGGTGCACGGTTCGCGGTGCCTGCAAAAAGGCTTTGTCCAGTTCACCACGCTGGTTAGCCTTTGGCTCTGGACAAGAATGTATAAGTTTTGAAAGAGCTCAGCCAGACAGGATACCAATCAGTCAAAGTGGCCCGGTAAGTTCAAACATTTTATTTGTCGCAACTGTGTAGAGGTAGTCTGACGAAGTCATAAATGTAAGTCTTACATTTATTACAGCATTTAAAACTTTATAATGAAGTGGTGCTACAAATAAGTTCTATTCATTTCGAAGGAGAATTCTTGTTTTTGGTTTATTGCCAAAGATATTGCAAGTGTACAAAGTTTGCAAAAGCATCATTATTATTCAGGTGCAGGGTGACCATTTTCTCAAACTTTGCTGTGTCAAAGACTTGGTGTCATAGAATTACTTATACAGTAATGTCCACTTCAATATTTCACGACAAAGAACCCACTTCTCCTTAAAACATGCAAAAATGATACGTCTAAGCATTGTAATTTTCAGTGCATTGAAATCCCGTTAAATGCTAGAATTAATTGTCGAAATAATAACTCAATGTATATGGAATCGCATGCTTTTTCGATTTATAATCTGTATAAATAATTAGTGAAATGCCTTTAGACACGGCTGGGACTTAAAGAATGGTAGAGCCTTCTACGCTACCCTGTAAACCTGGAGAGGTTACATGGTTTCGTAATTGTTTTATTGCTTGGTCTGTACGTAATACGACATAATGCGACATAATATTATTAGCAAGACGAGTCATAGGAACAGCATGGCTGTGTAAACCACTTATAATTTATGCACAACTAGCAGCAGTGCTGTTTGGGTGCGCATCGTATTGCTCGGTGAAATGTGGCCTATTTACTCGGTTACTACATTACGTGCTATAAGTGCGATTGAATGAACCATGAAGTAAATATATTATAACGGCTGACTTTTAATTGCTCGTTTGAAGGGAAGGCTGACAGTTTATCTCTTAATCAAGTCGGACGAGAATGTACACTAACGTAACATAGAATTCTGTGCCAAAGAAACGCAGGAGTTGCGTATACATTTAGCGCCCGGCGAAAAGTCTTGTGCAGACTGGCTAGAACGCGTATACATTGGCTACTGGGAAGTATAATTGAACGAAAGTCAGAACTTAAGATCAACAGCCAGTTCCAACTACTTTATCCTTTCTTGCATGTACTTACAAATAAGATAAACGTATCGTTTTCCTCGACTCCGTATTTTATTACGGAGCAGTCAAAATTGAAGAATATGGAAAGTTTCCTCGGAATGGGTCATAAATATTTTTGTCCAATGGCTCTCGGCTTTAATGAATCAGAAAACAAGTGGAGAATTCAGAGGTCATAGGAGTCCAGGGCAAGCAACCGAGTTTCTAGCACAGCAGCCAGGCTGTGGTGCGTTGCCTATACTGTAACAGTATTTGGTATTGTATACTAGAAGAGTATATAGATGGATAGCATGGTGTATAGCAGATGTATTTAGAAGTGGAGAAAGCAGGCAGGGACGTAGCCAGGGCAGGCAACAAATGCTTACTATGGCAGCACTTAATCATTTCTGCGAGAACTGTACAAGTCGTAGTACTTATGTCGTGTTAGCCGCCATGGCAAGTGAGGTCAACTCCTGTCTTGTCTAGTCTGGTGGACTCTGTAGTCTGAATTACTCGGCTACTTTGTGAGTTTCGCAGCAGCACAGTATCATGCCATGCATATAGTATGTGTATGTAGTATTTGGCTGCATCCAGCACCAGCAGTAGAACATCCACTCAATCCGTCCCAATCATCCAACCAAACAAACTATTAGGACTCACTGCTACTAGAAGCTAACAATAAGAAAAACTTTCTTTAGCTAAGTAAGTTCACTTCAGTCGAGTTCACTTTGGTTTAGTTAAGATTCTATCGGAGAGATAAGTTGGAATGGGCCTCGCATCTAATTCCATCCTTCCTTCCTTCCCAGCCTACTTATAAACTCAACTGTGTGCACACACTGCCACCATACGAGTACTTTCTCCCGTGTCTATACTTATAACTATACGTACATAGTAATAATATACCCTGTATACTATAATGATGTTTTCTGCCGTGCTTCGTAGTTAGTTAGTTGCTTACGAATGGGCCCAGTCAGCCCAGTGTTGTGACTACCGAGTATTAGGTAGGTAACTGTGTAACCTGCAGAATTATTGAGCAGGCGGTGAGATATTACATATTGTACCTACGTGTCTAGCTGCAGATAAGATACAGTTGCCCTCTTTAACTGCCCATCTTTTATTTTAGTATTACTACACTGTCCGTGGCTCGACCTTTATCTGGCTACATATTTCAGTCAGAGACGCTCCTAACTATTTCAATACCTAACTAACTGAGCAAAGCTACTTACCTACAAACGCGGACACCCACCACTCGCTCTCTCTCTCTCCCAACGACCGTTTTCTCTTTCTCCATGCATTTACTCTTTTCGTCCTACTACCTACTACTGCCATTCTACATGCTTATGTATCTGTTTCACGGATTGTAGACATACGTACATATTACCAGTTCATATTAAGCTAAAACAAGAGCAAATGCCAGGCCATCACATCGTTTCTACAGCCTTAGGCATGATTTAAGTCGAAAGTAATCCATAGTAAGTCCAGTATGTTTCCAGTATCTATCTGTATTAGATAGAGGAGCAGACAGACTTAGTGCACTAGAACAACTAAAGTTTTTTATCCTTTACTGCTCCCATCAAGACACGAGATGAGATTTGGACGGAGAACTATGAACACTGCAAATACTACTTACAAATACCTAAGGACTAACAACTAACTAAAAATAAGTCCTCCTTTTAAGGTATTAGTTCAGACGGAGTTCTTAGTTAGTACAGCCACTACTTTCCTATCCAGAGTTCCGTTAACCATTCCTAAGACACAAAATCTTAACCTTACTATGTATGAGAAAATCCCATCATATCTCCCTTCGCAGAATGTATCGATATTGTTGCTCCCATTTACAAAGTATATACGCATTTCTTGGCAATGTCATTGTTTTGCCGATTCATCGGAATTTGCCTTAATATCATTATATCTGATTGTAAGTATTAGAGCCTCTTGATCCAGCTGTTGGCGGTTGGAATCAATTGAACTTTGACAATATCAATTTCAGCTAACGTTCACTTCCCAACAATATCATATCGCAGTTCAACATTCCTCATTACTTTGGGATGCCTGTAATAACTCCAAATAAAAGGTTCAGTGCACAATTTAAGTACAGCCACCACAAGCAAATGTTCAGCCAGCCGCTGACGTTTTATACAGAAATATTGTAAGTAACTCAAAGCAAATGGGCGAAAAGCTGCCATAAGACTTGATGGACGGATCGTTGGTACAAAGGCCAGTGTCATAAATTGTGAAATAGTTTTATTTATTTATTAAAGTCAATGTCAGTGTGAAAAGGAGGAACTCAGAGGTTAGCTTTAAATAATAAAATGCAAAGTAAAACTGCTCGCCCATGTTTTATAGTCTCACTGCCATGAACTGCCTTTAAGGACAAGCTAGCACACCTAACAGGTTACTCTCCTAAATTCCCTTTATTCACAGAAGTAGGTGAAATTATTTAAGCCCACGGGCTAAATGCGCTTAAGGTTTTGTATTGCAAAAACAAATGGAACATCCTTTGCATTAATTAGCATAATCTTCCTTCAGTTCATTTTAGATGGTTGCTTTTTATACTGTCGTTTTGCTGTCAACGTTTCCTCAATAAATTCACCACAATATTCAAACCAAATTTCTACAAAACTTTGTGTCAAAATTGAAAAAGTGGCCATATTTATAAATTGCGTGCCAATTGAAGAAATTACGTAAAATAGTGGTTTGACAGTTTAAGCCTTCAAGGTGTCACCGTGGACGTTTTGGATGGGAAAGAAGTTAAGCCATTAGAGAATTTAAGATTGAGAAAGAGTGCAGTGACATGTACGATAAATTTTCTTTGACCACACGTTTATTTTGCACGGCTCTTCTCCGTTTGCTGAAGAGGAACGAGAGTATTTGCAAACAAATGCGCAAAGACGGAATTTGTAATGACTCGTGCTTTATAATTAGTTGGGTTTTGCTCGGTTTGAGTGTTAAAACATGGGAATGCAGGAGAGAAAAAGTTTCCTCTTTCCTTTGATAGAGGCATTGTATTCGTAGTGGTAGCGGTAGTTGCGTTACTTTCACTCATCTGAAAAGTGTAGACTTTCAATTGAAGGCTACCTGGCTTTGTGTCTGTATACAGAGTGTGTGAGTATAGAGAAGGTGGTGGGTACAAAAGCGGAGCGACGAGAATGTAAGCGTACGCTTTCACATCAATGCCACTTCCTGTGCCACATAGTGAATTGGATTTTTTCTCAGACTGGTAATATTGAGTTGTTTTGTTATCTGGCTTCCTGCTGACAACTATGCGGACGACGATGACGGCGACGATTTCGACAACACCAGGGTTAACCCGCAAAAGAGTGTTGGAAAGTCAGGCCAAAGAGCCAGCACAGGGAAATTCACCTCAAACTTTCACCACCAGTCAAGAGAACCCATAAAGAGTAAAAGTACAGTTGTTGAAATTGAAGTGAAGTTGCAATAAACTTTTCTTGGATTCGAATCACTTCCTTTTTTGTTATGTCGTTGAGTGGCTCTATCAGTTTTTTGACGGAAATGACAGGTGCTAGGCTACCTTCTCCCTGCAATCATCATGATGTTGCCATTCCGTTCCATTCTTCTGTACATACAAGCCTCTCTTTCTGCATACACTTTTAGATGCTGCGCTGCAATGCGAATTGAGTTGTACCTTTTATATAGTGCTCTTTTCATTGCACGTGCACAGCAATATTGCCGAGAGCTTCTTGATTCGGGTTACTACTCCGACTTGCTTGGCTTAATTTGTCACTTTTATCTCGCGATTTCATCGCAGAAACTAAGTTCCTATGCCCTTTGTGGCTTTGTCTTCATCTCTTTCCACTCCAATTCAAAACAGTTCCCTACTTTCTTGGTATTGTTTTTCATCTTTGTGATCCAGCTTGGCTTGGCTTCTTTGGCACAAGCTACAGTCTACATGTACGCTTGCATAGAAAGTGGCACATTTGCAAATATCAGCTCCGAAATTTCCTTTTGCACATGCAACTCGGAAAACAATGGAGACCGAGTCAATATATTGTACAAGGACTCTTGTGACAACAAGTAAAGATACATTCGACCACACAACAGATGTACTACATACGGGAGTCTTGTCGCTAATCTTGTTTTTATGTTCTTTCGCGGAAAAGCTCATTTTTATCCAAAAGATTAATGGAAGTGATTGGCTACTTGAAACAATGTTTATTATATGTACATTATTATCATTGGCTGTACTTTGTCCAGCCAACTTACTTAAATACTTTGGCATCCATAGTTTCTGCTATTGTGATAGGGTGGGAAATACTGTAGAAAAAACTGCGATTACAGGTTATAAAAAAGTGGATATGATGATGAGATTGAAACAATGAATTCCCACTGTGGTAAAATGCACGCAAATGGCTCACGGCAACTTTATTATAATATGTTATCAATATTTTTGTGTGCTTTCTGCTGTGGCAGAGGGTCGATTGCACAGTCATTACATTGTACACGTAAAGTCAGCTCTCGTTTGCCAGAATTGCACCAGAGCAGTTCATTACTACGTACATATTGCACTTGAATACATTGTGGGTAGGTAAGTACGCAGTGGAGGCTCATGTTAAGTATACGTGAATAAGTGTTAAATAGACTATTGTTTACGCGTTAGGCATGCGACGTGAGGAAAGCACTTCAATTCAATGGTCGGACACTATTTATGGCTGAATTACATGAACAAGCTCCGTTAGGCTCTTCAGGTAGGTGCTAAATCTTAGAGTTGGAATCGGAACGATTTTTGCGAGTCGAGTGTCCAGTCGAATTGTGTTTAAATATGTACAGCTGGAACATAAACTCACACAAATGCAATATTTATAATTTATATAATTTAATTTATTATTTTTAATTTCTTCTGGAAAAGTTTTGTTGCTAATAGGGTCACGTCTTTTTATCTTTTGCAACTTTGTGATGAACATTAGGCACCTTATGAAAAGTAAGTAAACTTGTCAACAACCATTGTAGGTTTATATGCTCTAGGAATTAATTAAGAACGAAATGGAATTTGAAACAAAGCTGAATTGAAAAGTTTGTTAAATTTTGAGTCAATAATGTTTGATAGCGGTTTCATTCGTTTTCAATTGAAACAAAATCGATTTGTATTTCGTATAAAAGGTTGGGATTAATTAAAGAATAAATAATTGGTGACTAGGAGTTCTTTAAGCTCTTTCGATAGTGGGCAACGTAGCGAGTAATACCTTACCTGAGAATGCACTTAACTGCATACAATTAAATAATTTTGATAGTTGTGACATTTAGTCACATCGTGTGTCAATTGGTCATTAAATCCTAGTTTGGCATGTTGAATTGCATTCCTATTGCATGCATCGAAAAATTCATAGTGTTGACGGCACAAGATGGAAGCCGTGTGTATCATTTTGCGAACTTTTGATTCTTAGAAACCGTTGGCATTATGTCACCAATGAGCATACAGGAATTTAAAAAATGTACTTCGGTTAAGTGAACAGAATTTTTCCTCGTTGCACGTAATCAGCTCTCTACACGTTATATAGCGTGCAATTTTCTCTAAATTAACATAATATATACCCTAAATGATTACAAGCAATGGCTGTTAGCTAATGGTTTCGCTCTTGTAGCTGTTACGAAGTCCAGGGTCGTTCATCTGCCCACATGGATACTAATGCATTTCGAAAAGGCTACCTGCTGGTCACAGTTGCCTTTTGATTCGCCGCACTCTAAAGGCGTTCTAAAAAAGTAACCGTATCGCACATCGAACTCAACAGCTAAATAGATTTGAAATTATGACCGCGCTTCACACCAAATAGAAGAGTGTACCGTCGTTTTCTGCACCTAGTGTTTGGAAAATCAAAAGGTGTATCTGTGCTGCTGGTATATGTGCCTGGTATGCATTCGTTTCCTACCAACACTAATACTAAATAACACAGAAGCTTGGCTTAAAACAATAGTTTTAATTTTCGAAGACAGAATAAACATGGTAAAACAATTTAAAATTTTTGGGGTGGTTATTATGCAACACTATTACATCTAACAACGAGATATCGAAACTATTCAGCTAACAAAATAATATTTTTTAAATTTGACACCGTTATTTTTTGAACAACCCCCGATAGTATCATGGAGTACTTACCCACACAATAATTTTGTTCCTAGGATATCCATATTATAATTATTTNTTTTAAATTTGACACCGTTATTTTTTGAACAACCCCCGATAGTATCATGGAGTACTTACCCACACAATAATTTTGTTCCTAGGATATCCATATTATAATTATTTGAAGCCTCTTTTGACTCCTCATGCATTCATCTACCGTATTGTATTATAATGTCGAATACACTTTAGGTACATACTTTGTCATTGAGTGAGCCCTGAAGTAGGGGCACCTGCAGATACATTTACATAGTGTGTAGCGTATGTGTATCTGTACACATCATGGCCTAATAATTCCGTTTACTTTTCAGCCACCCTTTAAGCGTTCAATGGGGTAATGACTCCAGCTGAATATTGACTAATACTACAAAGTGATGCTAAGGTATTGAATTTTCTAAAGTAGGTAGCTGTGTCGTTCCTCTTGAAAAGCACACATCACATTGAGCGCTCCCGAAACTTCATTGACAAGGAGTACACAACACGGCTACAGAGTATTCACTGGGAATGCAATTACGCACCTGTGACTTTGCACAAAACGTACTCTGGAAAGCGAAATGTGTGTCTCAATCGCTTATATAATTTTAATGGAACAGGAGGATGGTTGGTAGGTAGACCGTTTCTTGACTGGCTGTAAGTGCCTGAGATCAACTCTGTGATATATTCGACTGGCTGAATTATACAATAAAGTGCGTGTCGTGACAGCACAATGTGAGCTATAAGCCTGACTGCTTGACGCGGCTCACATTAGTCGCCCCAGAGATGCCAGATGATATCGTCATGCAAATTATGAGCCTGTACACTCGTATGCGTCGATATTGTGCACTTAAGCTATATCAGCGTTTGCACGCTCCAATCTACCTATATATGTACGTACACAAAGCTGTAGCAAAGTACAACTATGGTCTTGTACTACATCAGCCTAACTATTTAATACGTGGTACTAGATGGAAGGCAAATTTGTGTAGAGCTAAAATGAAATGCTATAACAAAGCAGCATTATAAGAGTGACGATATAAATCTTAAAAATTGACATTTCGCTTAGGATTCAATTTTTCCGTCCTTTTTAAAGAAGCTTTGGTGTAGCTGACAAAAGGGCAACGAACGGATTATCATTACACACAAAAAACACTGCACATTATTTCAATGTTCCAGCTTTTCGAGCAAAATATACTACATGTAAGTGCGCTTACTTCACTTTTTGCATGAAAACCAATTGATGTGAAAGCTACAATAGTGTTGTTCGCAGTTGCATAATATTCCAATGTAGCGTAGCACGTTGGAATACAGAAGGATAAACTACATGGTAGCTACATGCATGCAAATCGAACTGTAAACGTGTGCTACTTGTACACATATTTCCAAAGGTCTTTGTTCGAAGGAAAGGAATTTACATCACAGTAGTGTACCAAACGATGTTTTTCTGAATTCGATAAAGAATAATGTCGGATGTACACAATCATCTAAGGGAATAGGCTGTTTTTGGTTCCGATATATGTCGTCTATGCAGAAAGCGGAACGAAATACTCGATTTATTATTTGATTGCAATTTAAGGCTATTTTTACTAATATATGCATTGGAATTCAGATAGGAAACGCGAGAAATATCGTTACACAAGAGGGACATCGTATCTTATATCTAAATATAAGTCTGCAGAATTATTTGGAAATTGGTTTATTATATTTTTATCCATTCTAAACTATGTAAAGCCTTATGAACAATATATCAGCAGTTCAGTTTATCGATTTTACTTTTCTCTGCATGATATTCCCCTGTGTGTATTAATACGGCTATAAACTTAATCATCATGGAATGGTGTGCATCTTGAATGCACGCGTATCAAATCAGTGTACATAAGGTAATAGGTATACGTAGTGTATAAATGTCTGCAGCTAGGAGTAAGTATGAATCTGCTTCGCATATATAGAGTACATGGGAACGCTCTTTGTGTGCTCAGCTGGATCCCAAAAGTTTGTACAAATATAATTTCCTTGCGAAAATTCTGCGTACCAAGCATACGATAAGGAAAAGAGTGAATGCCGCCGCTCAAGCAACGCTATGAAGCTCTTCCGTCCCCGTGTGCACATTTGCACCAACAATAACTTTTGTGCCGTCTTATTGTGCCCATGGGTTGATTTAGTCATGGTATTTTACTTTATTAGATTCATCGTGTACCTGATGGGCAAATAAAATTAAAACTAATCTTCGCCTATCGTACCCCCTGCAGTACAGATAGCAGATTATAGATGGGAAAATTGAAAAAATATTCCGCAATATTTCGTTGCTGATAACCCTTTCAGTTGGTTTCCTGTTCGTTTATTTGGTTATCGGTTACGTTCCATAATATTTTATTCTTTATGGATGCACACACAGTATGTTGTCTGACCAAGGTAAAAACTCATTCCCCATAATGTAATACATTGTATGTATCATGTGCAGCAGCAAACAGCTTGGGTTAATATCTTATTCGACTACTAAATAAGTAGTAGAGCGTGGCTACCAGAGTCTTTACATTTCTGCTCAGTTCACAATTCTCGTCGTTATAAAAATAAAATGTTATTTGTAAGATTACCGTGTTATTTATCTGTGGTGGCTGCGTGTTCTTTAAAAATGTTAATTAGACATTAGAGTTCAACCAGAGAGTGGAGCGAGAGAGTGGGAATTGAGAATGTGCATTGTACATACAATTAGCACTTTAGTATATAAAGCACTCAGCATGTAGATTAGAGTGTGAGTTAAAGGAACTTTGGGAAGAGCCTTATCGAAAAATTTGTGGAGATTAGAAACGGTTCTGTTATCATTAAGGAACATTAGAAATGCAGACATTTGAAATTTTAAGACAGAACTACACCATCTTAAGGTCTGAGGTTTAGCCTACATCCGCACACCGAACAATTGTT
This sequence comes from Plutomurus gul, assembly GCA_019776185.1. Classification (NCBI taxonomy): domain Eukaryota; kingdom Metazoa; phylum Arthropoda; class Collembola; order Entomobryomorpha; family Tomoceridae; genus Plutomurus; species Plutomurus gul. The sequence continues at coordinate 56,335 of JABASC010000051.1, read as the reverse complement.
CAGGGTTTAAAGTTTATTTAAACTTTGCTAGTTAGTTTCTGCATGTAATCTGACAATGCATCCTGTGTAGATGTGGTGGTGGCGATGGTGGCGATGTACGAGAAAGAGAGACTGAGAGCGCATCATATTTCTCCAGTAATATTCTGTAGCTTATGTGGCTCCACTCTTTATTATATGTGGGTTATACTTTATATCTGTGAATATTATATGCATAATATACTAGTTCATATTTGGGTTGAGAGAGCGTTGCGTACTTTTCTCCACGTTTCCTCGTGTCCTTCCATTCTTGTTTTTCTACTCTTTGCCAGTTTACTGCTTTTCTTTCCTTTTCAGTTACTTTACCTTCTTTGCCTTGGGTTGACTTAAGTCGGTGTTTGCTTTTTAGTGTGTTGCTGATTCCCTTCCCGCCTTGCCTGTTCTTAAAGATAAGGGAACGACAAGCGAAGAGAAAGCTGTTAGTTATATCTGTATCAGGAGAAGAAAAGTGAGGTAGTAACTATCGTAGTGAATAGTCTGGTAAGAAAACAACTTGAGAAAGAAAGCAGAGCAAAGAAAAGGGGAAAGAGAAGAAAGGCCAACATATACAGACAGACACACACACACACACACACAGAGAGAGTAGTGCACAGTGTACAATGAAATGAGACCCTAAGATAGAAAAACGCAACCTAAGAGTTTACAGTAAAAGTTGGACTCATTTTTGAGTTGCTTTTACTCTTTTATACACTCTTGTTGACTTTTCTACTAGTACTTGATTTAAGCTTTATGTGAATAGTGAATATCTTCGTTTTGTAACATGGTACGTTCTATATAATGTATATACTATGGAGGAACATGCTCGGAGCTCTTTTAAATCCTAGTTCGCTCTTTCCTCTCCTGAACGACTGCAATCTCTTACAATCTTATTCACATTACAGCCCCGTCTTCTTTCTTCATCTCAGGTAGTGGAGTTTCTGTTTCCACTTCTTATTTTTAGATTTGTGAAAAGAACACTTTTACTGTTGCACACAAATTATATGTAGCTCTTGTTTGGAAAAACAACTAACAATAAGTGATGTTAACTTGAGCCGAGAACTTTCGTCAGACTTTTTCACGGGAAGCCAGAGCATTATTTTGTGTTGTCCAAATATTCTTTGTGTTGTTGCTGAATGCACAGGGAAGGCAGAATAATAAGCAATTCAGAATAAATGTCTTCATTATTCGTCTGCTGAATAGCTCTCATAAGTACATTCAGTATTTCGACGTGTACATATCACAACAAATCTTCAAAGAAGCGTGCACGCTGCGAGAGAATGCCTTGAATTCATTCTGTACCGTTAATGACAATGTTTAGTTGTGCGCGCCGCTTCATTTTGATGGGATATCGGATTAAGCGTAGAGGGTGAGGTGAAAGTGCGTGTGGGCGGAATGATTGATCAGGTGCTTTCTTGACACGAATGTTAGGCACCTTAACACTCACAGCACAAGGCAATCACAGATCACTTTCTGGGTGGTGAACTACACACACTCAAAGGTCAACTGCCAGCCATAAAGAAATAGTTGGTAAACCGGCATAGAATTCTGAACTTTCTCCACTCGCTTTACTCGGAGATCCAAAAAATGAACAGAAATGCTGTTTTGCTGATTCCTGCTGTTGGGTTGAAAAAAATCGCACACAAAGTATCCCATTATTGTTTGTAATTCAAAGTCAATAAGAGAGAATAGGAAGACCTATTTTTTGTTGGGATAGCTGACAATATTCTCAGATATCGCATTACCACAACTTGTTGACGAAGACCTTTTAATGTTAATGCACCATTTAAGCGATCGATTTAGTATTTCTGTTGTGCCATTAAAAACGGGTCAGATTTGTGCCGACTTTGTTGTCCATTTTTTGCGACTTTTTTTATATTTCTCCAACAAAGTAATAATATTAAGAATCTACATTTTCCTGTTGAGAATTTTGCAATTAAACGCTCTCTAATGGATCATAGTATTTTTCAGGTAAAAAAAAGAAATAGATGTGTGCATGAGTTGACGACCTTTTATAAATTGTTGTGAGCGGAATTTGAAAATGTGTAAATCATGGCAGAGAATTTCAAATGAAGTGAAAACCCATTTATTGTCGTGTATTATCGAATGAAAATCTCTCTCACGTATTCGAACACGAAGAGTACTTTCGTTGCAACTAACGTGTTAACGCTCTGTGTTAGTGAGTTTGTTTCCTGTTCCTATAAAGAATGAGTACATACACGTACGTATAGTGAGTGGCATGAGTTGCAGTCTTAGAAATATGTGCCTAACCCTTTTCACCTCTCTTCGTTTGACTGAGCCGACATGCTAATAATATGCAGTCGGCATTCTATTCAAAAATAAAGCGAATGAATGCATATGTGTGTATACAAAGAGAGAGAGAGGTGGACTGATTTCTGTAAGTACGAACATGGATTTTGCCACGTAGGTTTGTTGTGGTATACCACACGTTATTGGTTGGAAACGACCAACGCAACGTGATGTGTAGAGACACCTCTCTCTATATAAGTACTTTTAATATTCTCAAAAAGTGAACCAAAAGCGATATTTGTGTCCAGTATGCCAATACAGTTTTATGATGTTCACATGGAGAAACGATGGCAAATTGTGCTTTCGCGTGCCCATTAAAAGCTGATTTTCGTGTAAGTATTTGCTTTCATTTATAGAATATGCGTCATGTCAGTGTTGCAACTACTCTGTTAGTAATGCTCACTCGTAGCACTATCAGCCAGCATGTTTCACAGAATCTAATATCCTTAAGTGAGAGAAATGAAGTTTTTTCGTAATTTAAATGCTTATACGAGAATGATTAAAGTTCTGTGTGTACAGAAAATGGAATTCTTCAGTGGCTGAACTGTCATGTAAACGTCACAGGTCCATTCATCAATTCTGTTGTGACTGCATTTTGCTGTAATTTATGATTTTATGCAAGAGAGTGGTTACGCAAGCAATTTTTGCATTCACAAATTAAGTTTACATGGAGAGGCAAGCAAAATGTTCTAGCAGTAGAAGTACCGTTGCAAAATATTTTGTGAACTCGTAGGCACGACAGAGAAATGAGATGAAATTTGGTGTGCATGTGAGCATTTATTTTAACCTAGCAATATGAAAGTAAAAATAGTTTCCTACAATGCAAAGCATGTTGAATATTTGTGATATTTATTGTAAACTTTATGAGACGAAATTTCAAAATTTGCAATACTGTGACGACATCTCCACTTACTGAATTTATTTGTTAATGTAAGTGCTTCCTATCACTTTGCTCTGTTTCATTTTTCATTAAAATATTTTTATCTTTAGCAAAGAATGTGTACTTACTGAACATTGCGTTGGTGTGCCCTTTGATTCCCAGGATGAGAGGAAAATTGGGGCTCGTTTCCTGTTTTCGCACATGACTGCTATACTGGGATTGTATAGTGTACTCACTATATGACGCAAACTTGCTTTTTTTTTACTTTGGCATTTAAAGCACGTGCACATTATACTTATAAATATGTTTCCACGTAGCAGTGACTTTATTAGCACGGTCGTAATAATTATATTAACCTTTCAGAACTATTTCCGTCTTATCAGTTTAACAAAGTTTAAATTCTCGTGTAAGTGGGAAGAAGTGTATTTTTTGGCTGTGTTAGGCGTAGACGGCCCTCCAATCATAATATCTGCTCACCTACCGCTCTACCTCAAACTCAATTTTAACACTTTGAGCGGAAAAAGTTTTTCAGTGAGTACGGTAGCCACACTATGACGCGTTATATGTATCTAATACATCGTTAGCTAACTTTGTTGCTTTGAGGATATGTTGAACTTATTAGTGGAACGGTTAAATTTTTATCCGGTTTGTTTGTCTTGTAAGTTCAGATTCAGGGAAAGTCAAACGGATAGGATGATGGAATTTTCACAATTAATGAAAATCAAATTAAAATCAAGTATCCCACTTCAAACCTTTGGCTTCAATTTTTCGGAGCGCGTCAAATTAAATTCATTCATTAACTACCACTACCACCGCTTCCTAATCAGCCCACTCATTAAAATCCAAGCAAACTTTCAACGCATAATGCTAGATAAAAATACTACCAAGTACCTCTATAGTGTATGTATGTAAGGCATAAGGATGGCACGATGGAATCGAGTTACTCAAGCAGCGTTAATATGTATAATATCGAAATTGCATTTGATGTGGAAAAGTATACTTATGTCATGTCTCCCATTTACCACCACCATGTGTGTATAACTAACTCTATTTAGGGCTAGCTAAGTGCAACCTGGAAAATAAATTAAGCTAATGAAAGCAACACGTTATGTTTTATTTCATATAATCTGGCTCCCCAATGTTGTATGTATACTGCTGGCACTCTGAAGTGTATTAAAACTGCAGGTTGTTATGAGACTAAAAGGCCGCTAGAAAATGAATAAAACTCGAGGATGGGGGCTGCAAAAAAGTGTTGAACATGAGCAACATTGAAATGTTCCATTGATGTTAATATGGTGACAAGACACGTGAGCACTCTAATCGCATTATTTTGATAATGTCGGTGTACGGTGTTAAAATGTAGGCACTTCAATTAAAATAAAAGAAAAATTGTATTACATTTGGCTAGCTGGCAGTGTTTTGAGCAGACAGTATTTCACAAAGTACATGAACGTATGTGAAAGTGATGAAACAAGTGAATAGGTAGGCTGAGTGTGCCAGGACAGCAAAAACACGTACATGTGTAGCGATGATTGAGGTACTTTACGGATGAAGGAAGTGAAATGGTGTGGAGATGTCGGAGAAATCCATTTGAATTGAATCGCGGCGGTAGTGAGTGCTGGAAAATACCATACTCATACATAGAGTGCTGTTCGTTTTGTCGAGGTAGCTGATTGTGATCTTCTCGCTGAGGCTCTGTACTATCCTAGTCGCCTATGCTCACTATGTACAGTGAAAACAGACAGATAGAGTCGGTTCGGCTTGACGGAGTTCTCTCAGTCGGGAAATTAAGTATTCATTTGGCGAATGGAGTTTATCGTGTCGTATCGTCACACTTGCATTTTTAATGGACTAACGGGAATTGAGTCACTCACTGCATTCCCAATTGTATTTGTATTCTTATGTATTTACAACTTGCTGCTGCATAATGCTTACCAGTAGTATGTATGTACTACAAGGTCTCCACGGTGCTACAGGATGTAAGCCTTCCTATAATACAACTCTGTGTTCTCTCTGTCGTTGCCTATATATCTGTCTCCATCTACTAACTGCATATATAGCATATACGAGATATGTTCATAAAGGGTTGTAATGTATAATGGGTTAAGGAACTGTGTGTATCTACTCCAACCACGAATACTACTATCTACATTGCACACATGTTTTCTTATCTAACCAGTATAACTGGCAATGCTAATGTACTTTTTCATAATGACTACATAGCGCTGTACAAGTACTAATCGTGTCGTTGTTGCAACAAGAGAGCTGCATTGTGTAATATCAATGATGAACATCTTGTTTTACTTTGTTTTTGGTGAACTAAAAGGATTAAGTGTTTCTGCTGTTTCTTTTCCCCCTTGGTCTTATTCATATGTCAGGTAGGTATATGTATACTCTGGATGTGAGCACGTAGCTTAGTATGAATACTGTAAAGTAGGAGTGGCTCTTTAAACAAGGTATGACTGTGTAGAAACTTATATAGGAAATCTTGCTGTGCTTCCTGTTAATCACGCACAATCAAAGAAAAGTAGGAGTAAATTCTAATAAATTTTGTCGTCACAAGTGAATGTGTTTTTGTTCAGTTTCATTGTTGCAATCTCACGATCGTAACTTTTACAGAAGTACGAGAGCAGCATAGCGTAAAGGTTTTTTTATGGTACATTTGCTGTTGGTCGTGTTGAACATGGGTTTACTAATGTTGGGATGAGGAGAATGGTTGTTGTAAGGGCACTCGAAATATTTGCCTTGCGACCTCTGCACTGATTCGTACGTAGATGATGCGTGGGTCTATTCTGTATTGCATTAGTGGACAGGAATGTGCTATGAGTAACAAGTTGTGTCAGTTGTGTGTATAAATGTTTTCTGTGTCGTATATTCATATTTGTCGTTCAAGGCATGCTTTTTGCTGTCTCATTGCCGTGGAGGCTCGGGAAAATGTAAATAAGTGTACGCGTACACTTCGGCGCTACATTTATGCAGTCTGCTTACAATAAGTGACTAGTGTAAAGTTGCATTTGTGATGCTGTTGGCTGCTGGGGTCGCGCGGCTCAAAGACGAGCCACTTGGAGAGAGCTTCCTACCAACAACACAGCTACAATGTCCATACGCCACTTATTAGGTATTCTGTGGAAGGAAATATTACGTGACTACCATTTAAAATGCGGGGACTAACCTACATTTATAGCATTTGCCTATTGTTAGTACCGTAGTGCTAGTATAACACACACACACACACACACACACACATACACATACGTACGTAGCTATTTGTGCTTGCACATATTCCAGACACCGTGTTGGAAATCATGCTATGTCAATATTGGTATACTGTAGTAGTCCGTGTAGCATCCTGCTGTTCCGAGTGACACTTTAGCTAAAAGTCCCAAAAACCATTTCAATTCATAGTAAGATAATGAAAGTGTTTGTGTCGTGGCCATACAAATACACGGTAGTATGTAGTAGGACTCAGGGCTCTATTGTGTGTGTTGCTGAGAAGTAGGTCGAAGAAATTACATAAACGATGCCTCTAGTAGCACTCTGGAAGCAGCATTATAAAATGCACAGAACTGAAATAGTGAAAGTGGAAACACTAGACAGAATTATTAATTTCCCACCATGTTCCTCAGAAATAAAACGTTAAATAAAGTTCATAATTTACAAACCTGGGGCTCCGACTCTGTCTACGGCGATTAAGTGCTCGTGGAATATATATCTGCTCGATATATTGCTCAAGGCAGACACTAAGTTCTATTTACAGCTGCAGTTTACGTTATTTACGTGTAATTGTCAGAAATGCAATAAACTACTGTACACAATGACTCAGCAACCCTGAACCCATTCATCCCGTGGCACGTAGCCTTTGTACACAACTCTCGGTTGCTCTCCTACATTAGCAATGTGACGGCATTGATAAGTGTCAATGGAAACACGAAAAGGGCTTACTGCCTTTCAATTCAATAAAAATCCACTAACACTAACACATTTAGGTAAAGTTTTTTTCACTTGTCTGCACGTAGCATACAACCAGAGTATTCTTATGTTTCCCATTGCATATAAACCATACATGTCAGCATTATACGAAAACGTATGCAATTTCGGATATGGACGGAGACACTCGTGTCTAGATTAGTTTACACTTTCCCTTACCTTTTTATGCAAGTGCTGTCAGTACTACGACTACTAGCTACCCCTGTTGTATAAGAGTAACCCGTTAAAGTGTGTGCATTGTACAGTGAAACTTGAAATTGTGTTTTCTAATGTCTAAAGTGAAAAATACCTATCAATGTGTGAATGAAAAAGTGAACTGGGAGGGGTTCGTTGCAATTGTGTTCCATGTCATTGAAAGAACAGTTTAGTGTGCACAACATCATAATAATGCAGGGTACTTTTTTCCCGCTCCTTTCAAGTAGCACAATAACAAATGGATAGAATGCTAGATATCAAATAAATGACAAATCTAGGGGATACGGCACAACAAGAAACACATTATTCTATGTCCAGCATAGTGAATGAAACTCTTTCGGTTTCTGTGCTCGGGCTTTAATGTGATCTAATGACTTGATAAGAGAGGAACAATCCGCCTGGTAATGAAAAATCTTTGCTTTCATTCCGCTCCAGAATTGCTTGTATATATGTATTACATATATTGTAGCTAAACCTACAGAATTACATGGAGAGGAGAGGACGTGTGGCTCTAATGTTACGTATTTCCGCACAACAAGCTCTTTCACAATAATTGTGTACAACATGGATTGCTGTGATTAAGGCTGGTGGTGGTGGCGGTGGTGGTATTACGATGCATGTTCATCATCATGTCCACGTTGCCAGATATTATTAATATTTTAGTGTGACGAGAGTTTGGGCAAAGTTTTCGCTCTGTTATCATTAGGTCGTTGGAGTTTGTCGTATAATATGTACACGTAGTATACCGTAATTTAGATGGGAGCTGGATCTGTTTAGTGGATGTCGTAGTGATGGTGCACGATAGTCCATGTCCTCTCATGGTAGCACAATAACAACCGAACTAATGTACGGAGGGATGATACTGATGGAGGAGAAAGGGTTGAATTTACATAGTGCATTGGAGTTATTTTGCTGGTGGTGGTGTGTACTACAGAGTACGTATGCATTGACAATGAGTTGAGAGCGAATGGTGCGAGGTTGAGCGTATTGAGCGAGTGCATGTAATTGGGTAAAAGAAGGGGAAGTGATACTGGATTAGAACTGGTGCATTGTGCATTGTGGCCCTGCGTGTGAGCCAAGCGAAAACGGAATTATAGAGAGAGAGAGAGAGAGAGAGAGAGAGAGAGAGAGAGTAAGGTGAAATACAAAATGAATCAATTCTCTTGTACTGAACAATAGGGTGGACATTAAAAAGCCCATTACTCATTTCATTAGAGTTCTGTGTACAGATGTATTCTCACCCGCCGATATACTCTCGACTTTAATTGCAGTCAACAGAAAAACACTCGTAACACTGCACCAAATTCTCCGGATGGAAATGTAACACGAAACGTGTTGTGCTTCTGTTAATTACGTATTAGGAGTTCAAATATTCACTGGTCAAGAATTCGCAATTAATGTACAATTCCTTAATTAAAGGAAAAATTGCTTTTAAAGTCAACACGTGATTCCTTTGACTTGGTGCTATTTTTAAAATGAAATGAAATGCAACGAGTAATTATTAAGTAATTACCTCCTAAATATGTGTTTAGAAATTTCCAACCTCGGAATAAATGATTGGTTGAATGGTAATTGGAGCACGAGGTAAACATTTTAAATCTACTTTCTTTAATTCTCAAGCTTTCAATGACTAACGGTCACCTTCTTCAGGAGTAAAGCGGAGCACAAACAATAGTTGACAAATAATTATGATTTACATTTAAATGTAAAGCTTGAGAATTAAAGAAAGTAGATTTGAAATGTTTACCTCGTGCTCCAATAACCATTCAACCAATAATAACCTGCTGTTCTGACTACTTTTTACTTGATGAAATATCGTGCCATTTTGTTTGGTTAATTTCCATATGTATGATTAAAAAATATTCTCGTGTGTAGGATTGAAAAGATATTGATTTAGATGGCCTTTGTAAGGTTAAGTGAGAGGAGATTGGTATGTGTGCGCCCGGGAACAAAAACCTGGTTTGATTTATTGGTTACCCCTTAACTCTGTAACCTTATAATATTGTATAGAGGAGCTTGCAAGGTCGTAAAGTCAAGATGGTGTGATCAGTGTGATGTGCGCGTTTGGCAGCAACTAGAGCCTCGTTTTGGCAGGAAACCATAGCTTGTCCAAGGTATTAAAATACAGACACTTATCGGGCCCCGATTGTAAATGAACGTGCGTATATACTCATGCATAAAAATATAATTCGGTATACTTATTAGAATTCAATTGTCTTCCTCTGTGTGCCATCGTCGGATATTTCATTCGTGACTGTTAGCCAGAGAAAAGTATGCTAGCCCATAAATTGAAAAGTGGAATAGCCTAAAAACAATTGACCAAATATGTGAGCCCTCATTTCTGCAACCCTACCACCCAATTGTTTCTCAAACATAAGGACTTGATTATCTGTACATGCCCTCTTAGCGTATCTGCCTTCTTATAAAACAGCTTTGTATTAGTGACCTGAAATGAAGTCGTTCACGTACTTTCAAGTTAAAGTGTAAGTACTGTGTGCAACTATTACTTCAAAGAAATTTTATTCAATACCGTTTCTGTTCGGAGTTGGTGAACCGGATTTCTTGCTAAAGTTTCCTTATTTCTCATGGGCTTCCATGCAGTAGCTTCATAGTTACATATATATTAGTATATACGTGTCTAGATTACGGTGCCTTCCTTAACTCACGTATCTCCTAGTGGCATAACTCACAATGTCATAAAGGTACTTATCTATACACGGATGAATAGCATATTGCATGTATGTATGTATATACTTATATGCTCACATCTTCCGCGTCTACATAACCTCGAAAGTATGTATGTAATATTGGTACTAGTGAAGAAAAGGAGTTCCAGAGGAAGAAACCCAGTAGAATGGTATTCACTTGAGAAAATTTAATCTGTCACCGATGAACCCAGATCGTGACTTATTGTCGGTTTTTCCATACATTGACTAGTGGGTCGTTAAAACGTCAATAGAAGGGCCTTTTGATCATTTATGCAAACTGTGTAGATGATGCACACTTGTAAATACACGTGGCTTTTACGTTGTAACTTGTAACCCTGTATATTGAAGTAGAAAGCAGTAATTATAGTAGCTAGGACAACTTGGGAAGTTGTATCTGAACTATTATTAGTAGATCAGCAAGTTGTTAAGAGCTAGTTACTGTGAAAAAAGAGAAAATTGGAGAAAGCAGTTGATTTGGTACACGTGTCAAGGAAATTTGGAGGAATATTTGTTGTGCAACACTTTAAGGCAAGGCAATGGTTAAATGTTGTTGGTGGGAGAGGAGGATAGTGAAGTGTGGGGGAGAAGGTGGAAATGTTCATTTATTACTCGACTGTAGTTTGATGTATGTGTTCCTGCACAAGGAGGTTATCTGTGATATATTTCTTGGGTGTTTTTCCTGAAGTATAACTGGCAATTTTTATTAACATGATGTATGAAGTAAACTTTACATGCATAGTACACGAGAGAGAATTATTCGGGCTGTTGGAAAATAAAAGAAAGTCAAGATAGAAGAAGCGAATTGTTGAGTCGAGTTAAACTGAAGTGAGCCGGCGGCGATGCGAGTTGCATGCAGTGAGGGACATGTGAAAGAAAGAAATAAAAAAGGGGAGGAAAGAAACTCCCTGTGAGATGATGCAATGTGATTTGAGAGAAAGAGAGAACTCGTCCACCGAGTTCAGTTTCGTTTCGTTTTAAGAAATGTAAGTAAGTGTACGAGAGGATCACCGTCTAAATGCTCTTGTCTTCTCCCTTGTAATAGGACCAAGCCCTAGAGTTACACCATAAGGGAAATGATGACCAAAATGTGAACATATATTGAGAATAAACCTTAGTTGACATGGGTCATGTAATGCAATGTCCAGTCTAGTTTAACTGGAGAAAGTTTTTTTCCCTCACTCAGATCACATCCAATGGAAATATGAACCAAGTTTTTTATATCATTACTTTTTGTGTCTAGGTTCTTGTCAAGTGTCTGGGGGAAATTTTTCCTCCGACAACCTTCTTTCTATTATCCACCACTATTCCTCTCCCGTCAAAGAGAATACGTAGAGTGAGAGTGTGGTTTGTTATTTCCTTCCTTCTCAGTACCTACACTTTCACAATTTCGCGCTTCATTCAACATTTTGAATCTAATACGCACGCACTCGTCGTATGCATAAGAAAACTCAAAGACCTTTTCTGAAATACCTTACTCTGTTGAATTCCTAGACGACTTATTTGTAATTTGTAACAAAAAGGGCGGCAGATAAATTTATGCAATACTTATACGTGTACGTAATATAAATTACATTTTATATATTTTATGGAATTTTATTCAACAGATCTGGTGGTATGGTAATTGTTATTAAGTACTTGGTAGTGGAAGAGAAACTCATCCGCACTACGCCTTAAAATTGTGCCAATTATTATAATTGGGTCAAAATCTTGTTAAAATTTGAAAACATCTATTCCATCTGTTCAAATCGTCTACGTTTCTGCTATGACTGTAAGAATAAATTGAGAAAACTCCAAATACGACACAAAGTATCATTAGAGTAATGTATCCTAATCCTCTAGTTGAGAAATTACTTACTGTTTGGCTGGTGATGGTTTCGTACATTAAATAATGCCTAATTGCATGTCTGTATCTGTGGAAGAATTGTAAAGGAGGCAGTGAAATAAAATTCTATTCATATAGAATACATACCAGTGTGGCATCGTGGTTTTTCCCCTTCTTTCCTTTATCTTGATAGTGGATGTGTTATGCTGTAAGGATGAATGCACTTTCTATCATAGTTGTCTGATCTGTGAGCTTTGATACGCATTTTCTATTATTTATTTTGCCTCTACCAGCTAACAATGCATGCACAAGGGTGTATTCGCAGAGCGTAGTGCTTTATGCTGTCGTTTCTGCAAAAAGTTTATTATTTAGAAGCTTTTATCTGTACCACCCATTTCATTCACGACTTAATGACCAATATTGTCAGTTGCGTTCAAAGATAAACATGTACACGTGTCGTTCAATCATTGATTAGAATATGCACCAACATTTTGAATTGCGCGTACACGTACTTATTCTAAACCGTAGTAAAATATTTTTTCAATCAGAATACAAATTAGTAAGGGATCATCAATTTATTTCCTATTTAACTGACATTGTCAAAGGAATTGCGTTAAGAATATCTTAAAGGAGTAAATATAAGGCTGCTGATTGAGTTCATTGGAATTGATTGCACTCCAGTGGAAGATATACTAGGATCACATAATAATCAATATTTCTTGGAACTTATTGGATGGTTGTGTCACATGTGCAACGTACAGTTGTACCTGTGCATCCCGTGTGCAGGCAGACACAGAGCCAGTGAGCGAGAGCGAGCGTGCGAGAGTCAGGCAACACATTGTGAAAGAGAAAGTGTAGGTAAAACGAATGAAAAAACGAGACAATGTAATGTGTCAAGGATGAGCATCAGATGTATCTAAGAAAGACAGTTCAAGTGATCTCCTGTCACATATTACATCGACGAAGAAAAGATCAAACTGAGTGAGTCGAGTGCAGCTGAAAGCAGAAAGGCACGCCAAGAAGGACAGAGTCGACTCAACTGAAGCTAACGTAACAACCTTATTCTTAGCCACATGCTCATTCTTTTCTCCTGAAAAATAGACACAAGCAACGGAGAGTAAACCAAATCCCTTAGCTTCACTTCTCTCTCACTCACTCTTTCTTTTCCTCTGTGGTCTATAGTCTAGTAGTAGTAGTAGTAGCAGTGGTGGTGGTGATGGTGGTGGTCGTAGTGTGTTCATAGTTTGCCGTTTTCTGAAAGAGAATCTCGCCAAATCTAAAGAATTTGCACGGAGATGAGATAAGGTTGTGGTGAGAAGGAGAAAAAAAATAAAACCTACTGACGAGGAAAGATAGAAATAAAGGTAGCGGCGAAAGAAGGGAGACAGGAGACGGAAAAACATACGTGAAAATATAAGGTGATAGGATCATGGTTGAAACGTATGTAGGGTGTAGCGTGTACGAGTAGGCTGCTTGTCAAAAGGGAATGTCAAATATCATATATAGTGTCACATATGTTGGTTATGTAACTCGTGCTTTTGAACCAGCCAACTCTCAGAATCAATATCCTTCAAACTAAGCCAACTTGAAAAGTACGCACGTTACCAAACTCGCTTTATGGGCTTGGAAGAACAACAGAGCGGACGACTGGGACTGCTCTCTCACTCTGTGGCTTGCCAAGAGTGCATTGTTATTTTTCTGGCAAAATGCTGGATTATTCTCGCTAGAATCCCTTAAGGAGTGAGTGGGATGGAATTAATTGTGAGCTATTTCTGAAAATATCTTTTTATATCTATTCCAACACATAGGAATTGGATATAAAGCACAAGTGTAAAGTTAAAGACATTTTTCCCATTCAGCACTCGTGTCAGCCTCAACGCCACTAAGACTTAAGCAGCCCACTCTCGTTGACTTCAACACAGACTCCCCAAAGCGGCATCCCACCAAAATTATGATATAAACCAGAAGCTTCGACAAATTTTATGAGAATTTTTTCTGAACATTATTGTATTTTTAATGGCGGCATTTTCCTCTTTACAACTAGTGGGTAGCCATTTCGCTCCTTCCTCCGTAGCCCATTTAGTCTTCAATATCCACGCCAATTTATTGCTAGCACAGGGATGAATGATGTTTTGCTCAATTCTCGAGTACATTGCATTCTAATGCCCAGTCGGCCACGTACACACATACAGCCATTGCATTGTCCATTGTAGGCAGGAAAAATGAATGGGACCCTGTCCTGTTGCCTTGTTCCACTCTTTCTTGCTCTCTGCTCTATTTGCATCTTCTGCGCCGCCTTTGAATGTGCACAGAAAGGGAGAGCAAGCAGCAGGGTCGCAAAAAAAGAGCAGACACACAAAGTGACAGAGACTCTGTTTGTGTGAAAGCAAACATAAAAGTGAGAAGTGGTGGTGGTGGCTGTGGTGGCGTTGCAGTTGTTCTCGTCTCAGTAATTCGGTCACAATTTGGTTTGCATTGCATTTATTTACCACGTTAAGTTCATATCATGTCGTCCGTATAAGCATTAAGTAGAAGAGCTAAGTCAAGTAACCCTTTAATAATTCTTCTCTCTATTGTCCGCCATGAAAGCTGACAAGTTTGCTGCAATGTGAGTCAAACAAGACTACTTGTGTCTGCAGTTCGCTCTTTCGCAGAGTGTGATGATAGTAGTAATAGTTTTAATGGTGAAATACCAAAGAGCCCTTTTTCTTGCTAGACAATAAAATGCTCGCATAAAATGCTCAGAATGAAGGCTGGAGAAATAATGCCTCAATTTCCCTCAGTTCATTGCATTGCACCATTCCTTTTCAAAGTCTTCCTTTGCTCCTGCATATAACATAGTACACCTATAGTGAGTGCACTGACTATATAGACAGTGTCCTGTTCTGTCTTGTTTTATTATATGTACTTGCATGATATGATTACTTTTACTTCTCTCTGTATCATGTCCCCCGAAAATCCGAGATGGTTGACTTGGCCTGTCTAACGAGATGATAGAGAGGAAGACTGTGGCTAAGGATGGACGCACGGGTCCACCATCATGCATATAGTTATAATATGCATCAGTCTATACAGATGACAAGCGCTTAAATTCACCCATAAGTATCAGAGGCTGGGGATGCATTGCATTGGTTTTCGAACAGTGGCAAGTTAAGGTTGAGTGTTGCTCTGTGGATGCAGATGGCCATGGAATTTCCGCACATATCTGCTGTACTACTTACTACTACGTACTATAAGTATACGTGGAGCCGCACAACAATAGAAAAGAATGGAGATGAGACTATCTCTCTCTCTCTCTCTCTCTCAAAGTGTCTGGACATAGATTTTATAGTTGTAGCAGAGCATGTTTATATATGGGTTGTAAGTGGAGGGAGTGGAGTAATAGCAAGTCAGGATCTGAGCATTTATGTGGACTTAGGAGGATTTGCTACGCGTATTGCCTGTAGTGAACCGTATACGGAATTTGCAATAGCATCCGAGAATATCCACTCCAGATTTACATACTGGCTATATACAATTCAACTGTGGCGTAACAGTAATAGATATGTCTGTCATAGGCTCAACATACATGAAAAATAAAGAGGGCATAAAACTGCATTTTAGCTTAGGAAGCCCATTGGGCCCTTATTGTTAGTCCTGACAAAATTTCTCTTTCAATGTTTTACCACTTTCATAAGTTTTTCGAATGGTTCAACGAGTGCAACTAAGTGTACACTTTATGCTCCTATTTACCGGTGCACAGAGTGGATTCTGCTTTCAATCCTATGTGCGGAAACAAGATAAGACTGCAATGAAAGCAGAGCACAGACATTCCCTCTGTGCACCACCCATATACTATTTATATGTAGTATACTACGTAGTGCTTCTGCTTGTGGTATGTTGGAGGAGGATGACATAATTGTATTATTTACTTTTGCCGTACTAAAGAAGATTTTTTTTTGTTTTTTCAGGTGATGCTGGTGATCCGACCAAATCTTCCAATAGGAGCCAAGTACAAATGTGTTTTTGGCTCAGCACCGCCAATCGAGGCAGAACTGAAACCTCACGGTTTGGAGTGCAAGACACCTCCTGTGAACTTTCGCCCTGTGATACCGGATGACCAAGACCATGTGCAAGTGGACTTGGCCGTACGCTCCTCCGAGACCAACAAAGATTTCGTCAGTCGTTCCTTCTATTACTACAATTGCTCGAGACACACTCGGTGTCGCTCTTGCGTGAAGTCCTCCTGGGGATGCAGCTGGTGTGTGTTCGAGAATAAATGTGTCCACGACACATCCTCCTGCAATTCTTCGTCCGTCGTCAGCGGAGAAAAAGTCGGCCTACTTCATATGATGCACCAGGTACTAATTTTACTTATTTTCTCAAACACCACTCTTTACTTTAAGTCTTCATTGGCCATCACATTTCATTCTCGGTCTCAGCATTTAATTTTCTAACACTCACATACTCGTTGGTTTTAATTTAAGCAACAAATCTGCCTTGCAAATGAAGCTGACGCGTTTTACTTTTTTGCGCAGTTAGTAGCAGCATACGTTATTAAGGTTTATTTACTATATACTTATATTGTTGGTGTTTTTGCGCATAGTTATAACTGTTGGAACAGCCCTAGAATACATAATAATAGATTACTTTGCGATAATATAATATTAAAGGGAAATATTCATTGAAATGACCATTGCAGTTGTGCTTTAGCACTGTTTTAGAGGCAATTCGGGAAGAACTGATTGAGTAAGACATAAAAGTATTGACTTGGAGGAAAGGGAAGTGAATGTTGAATTACATTGTGGGTATTTTCGCTGTTCACCGTCAAAGTCAATGGGCTGAGTTATAACTATATCGTTTTGGAACCACTACAAAGTAGATCGCCGACCGAACTCTGCAGTTACGATGTTTGGTTTGTTAGTCGACTACAATGCATGTAATAATACTATGTGCCCATATGGGAGCAATGCATTCTTTCCAGAGACCGTTCTAAGAGTACATTTCAGCCAAGTAGTTATTATGAAAGGTCCTTCGTAAATGTACACACACACATGCTGATATTTTTATCATGCAACGAGAACAGCGTCAGGCAACTAGACAAGAAAAGTAATCAGGAGGAGTGATAGGAAAATCAAATCAAATATAAAATCAGTTCCGACAAAGCAATCCGTGCTAACTGACTTGAGATAAAATGAGCGAAAGCACGAAATCTCACTCACTTGCACACAATCTGCTTAAACCATTATTGTATTATAGCATGCCAGTTAAATCACAGCTTACCTATAATATTGCCCCACGTTCCGTTCCAACATAAATTCCTACCAGTGCACCAGTAAATATTGAAACAGCATTCTCAAGTAGCAATTTCGGTCGTCCAGAGCCTGGGGTACGTATCATGTCACGTCAATCACTCTCACAAACCTCTCTCTCTCCTTCCATACACATAGACGTGGACTCTGTGCATTAAGATATTTTCCCTATCCCCACTGATTGTCTTCAAAGCATTTTGCATGTCTATCACAATTTAGGTCGTGAATATTTCAATGAGATTTTTTCATCTACTGGTCTATTGAAATCTGTCTTACAGATATAAGAAATCACTAATTCGTATTCATTTGTATATGTAGTATAGGTATAGTTGCACTACACATTAAAATACAAATACAATATCCATGCATAAGTAATAAAACAAATGTTCAGAGAAATATTTCGTATTTTCCTGATCGTGGATTGGAAAATAAATCGTTCAGGTAAATATGAATATGAATTAATCTACAGATTGATTTTAGAAGGTGGTAGTGTGTGACGGTAGACAAGGCATCGCAGGGAGCACAAATGAGGGAAGCAGAATGAATCAATTTTGTGTTACATGGTCATAGGACTTTTTGCTACTTATGCATGTGTACTTAGGTAAGAAAACAATAAGCAGACGCTGTGTTATGTAATGCAGTGTGTAGTGTTGATGTGATGGCGATGTCGGTTGTTGGTAATGAAAATGGAGGCTCCCGCTGTGGATATCTATTTTATAAAAGGGAAAACAAGCGTTTTCTTCATCACGCCATCAACTCATCACACGCGTCGGTTCTATCATTTCACTTCCTATCAGTCACTTTCTTCCTTTGAACCGGTTCATTGTTCGTTAACACGGCCAGCGATAACTTTCCTCACGCTGCATAATGTATCCTGTAGAAAGTAAAACTTTTCAGCCCGTGTTCCCGTGAATATGCCATGAAGAGAAATATGATTCAACGTGTGTGCACAATGGTGAGAAGGTGTGGACGCTTTATTCGGGTGAAACATGACCCCGTGCTCTCTTCAAATTAGATATCCCAGCAGTGGGTATTAACTCTGTTCCTAGTCTGGCTGTTACATTCGTGGAAACGTGAACCAAATAGAAAGATAACCCTCTCTGGCTCTATTTTATGCATCTAATCGTAACCTCTCTCTCTCTCTCTCTCTTATTTCGTGTCTGCTCCATTGAAGGTGTCAAGGAAAATCTGATACGTGCTACAACTTTTATTCTATTTGCATCTTAATGCTGCTCCCTATCATCGCTACTTTCCAACATATTTACCTGTCTACTGTGTACGATTCTTTTGTTGTGATCGCTTCCTTATCCATTCTTCCAAATGCAAACCTTGCTATAGTATTCATTTGTTTGGCTACTCCATCTCCATTATAATAAATATGTACATTTTTATGGATTAACACTGTAAGCAGAGTCTATTGACTGAACTTTTAATCGGATATTTCATGCTCGTGTGCTCGTAACTGCCTTTATACACGAAAACAGTTTACAAGCTCATAATGTGTGTCTACTATTTATGATACAGGGCACTACAGTAATAATGGCTTTATCGCTATATTTCCACTTAACAAAGGACATTTACTCTCGTGGCCGCCTTCTGTGCCATAAGAGAAGGCAAATGTTACTGGAAAATAGCTTTTGTATTATTAGGAGAAACTTACACACTATGGAAAATTCATATGAAGTGAACATGTTAAATAATGCTGTCCTGTGCATCAAAGTGTATCATAATATTTTGATTTTAACTTCCAAAGTTTCATCCTGTGAGTAATTATTGAGTCTATTAATTTATGTTGAAATGATTGTTTGACAAAAAGTTCGCCGCGTGTTCAACTATGTTACATAACGTTAATTTGGTAGAAGTCGAAAATTGTCTACATATATGTACAGTGTTCGTGGCTGGTGCTTGTTTACAACTGCGTTGTTAGTTCGTTGTCCGATGCAAAATTGCGTTAGCATGATGTGTACTGCTGCATGCGGTGATGTACGTTAGTGGAGAGCTCTAATACAATGCCGTAGACATTATGGTCATTATCTTCTCCCGTATACAGATAATAGATGCTACATTATTGCTTCCGGACATCGTGAGCACCAATTTATGTGTTTTGTTCTCCGTTTTCGTACACACGGGATTGTCCATAATAGACCTTTCTCCAAAAAACAGTTTCAGTTTCGTAGGAAAATTTCATGTTTGGCAAAAGTGAAGCGTCCTTCCCCGGTAATGTATAATTCTGAGAATTGACATGTAATAGGACGCATAGTATCTGATAC
Organism: Plutomurus gul; assembly: GCA_019776185.1. Classification (NCBI taxonomy): domain Eukaryota; kingdom Metazoa; phylum Arthropoda; class Collembola; order Entomobryomorpha; family Tomoceridae; genus Plutomurus; species Plutomurus gul. The sequence goes on along the minus strand of JABASC010000051.1, from coordinate 36,860 downwards.
GGGGTCACTACATTTTCGGCGCAACAACGATGTCAGAGTAAATGAAAGCAATGATCGATCTGCAACTGGTTCAGATAAACGGCACACCGTACTCGAATACTAAACGTGCAATATTGTGTAGAGGTATTTTTGTACGTGTGTACGTGCTCCTGCTACTATCTACTATACCTGTGCACAAGCAACATCCTGATGCTCCATATACAAAAAGGGCATTCGGTCTGATTGTGAGTCAGGTAATGGAGTATTGAGCGCTTATGTACACGATACCGGTTGTTAAATGCTGTAAGTAAGCCGACGTTAATACTTTAAATAGCTGCAGGCAGGAATTGGATCTTTAATAATGATAATCAAGAAATGATTGCCTACTAATATTCTTAAATTGGCTTACTTGACTGAAATTGCCTGCTCTGTGTGTGCACAGTATGGTTATATTGGAGTGCACGTTCACAGTATACTTCTACGTAGTGGAATGTGTACCACTGTATACACAGTGTCACCGTGATGATGTCTATCGTTTATTGTACGCGTGTCAATTAGTTTATCACTACATAACCATATAGCAGTGTACGGGGCTGGTTAGTCAATTTGATGCGGAGAATGGAGAAGATATAATATAGTAGACTGTAAAAGTAGTTAAATTCTCCAGCAAATGCAGCAGCATGTCTTCCATAATTTTACGACTTAAACGCTGTCACAGATTATGCATGCATGCATCATGTACCGTGTATATCTGCTCTTTCTGTCGCACACGTTTTCATTTGATGTGTCGTGCCTCTCATCATCATCTCATTGTTAGCGCTCCAGCTAGTGCTAATTTACATTGCTAACACACTGGTGTGTAGTGCCGAGTGAATCCAAATCCCGAACGAGTCGGTAAGACCGGGTTTCGGGTAGTCCGGAAATTTGGCTACCATAAAACCAGATAAAACCGGCGCTCAAACCCGTTTCTAAAAAAAATATGCTAAAAACGTATATAAAATATTTTCTAGTCGATTATAAAATACTTTTAAAATTGTATTTCATTTGAACAGTCAGAAAACATCATTGGAACATTGAAAATATTATTTATACAATTATTTAGTCCAAAGCAAAAAAATTTAATGTGAACTTAACAAAGAAACTTCATTGTACTATCACACGGATTATGTACAAAGCAAATGCGATAATGTGCAATTGAAATTTAAGTGTAAAATTTAGAATTAAAAAATACATTAGTCTTTTGTCGTAAATACATAGAACCACATAGAATTTAATATAAAAGTTAGTATAAACATAAATGTATCAGTACGCACACTATAGCATGTGCACTGTACGTTATTATCTATTGTTTTGAGCAATATCTCCACAATAACTACCCAAAAATAATATTGTGCATTCTCCCTTTTTCATGTTTTGTTGTGGACAGGATCATCGATATTCCATGGGAGACATGGAAATAAATTTCTACATCAATTTTCTCTTCTTTTACAGCATTTTTCTAGGAAGATCAAAGTTAGACATAAAACCCGGTTTTAATACCCGAAAAAACCGGGTTTGTATTCCCTAATATTGTGTCGAATGATATCATCTCTATCACTCTCTATCCGTATAACTACGAAGCAGCCAAGCAGTCTAGTACATTTACTAGCTATTTCACTATTGACTTTTCGGATTAATGTATCACGATATGTATAGCTATGCAGTCAAAGATAAAATAAAATGCAAGTCGTCTAGGACTCGAGTTTAGTTTCAATTTACTGACTTTACTATTACCGAACACAGTATCACAATATAGTTTAGTGTTTGCCATTATTATTACAGTTATGCCGTCGTAGTTTTGACTAGCCTAGTCATGCGTAAAATCGAACCAGACGTTTCTGATTCTAATTAACGCTACACTGAGTACATCTTCAACGGTTCATTCAATGTCGTGCTTCCGTGTATCTTTCATCTCTTGTTATGAACACGAATTTATACAGCGTAGGTGTGCCCCTTTTTACTTTGTCGGGAATCAGGAAGTAAGTAGTACGGCCACTTTGCGAGCTGAATACATTCTAAATGCTACTAAAATATTCGCTAACTATAGTTTGTTTTTAAATATATTTTTAGTGTACATTTAGAACAAATAAGACAAATAGGCGCGGTGTCGTCAGTAAAAGCTATTCTATGTAATTGTAAGTATAATATTAGAGAAATAAAAATATTTTCCTGCCCACATTAGACCACTTGATGTGTAATCGTTGAATGTTTGTACACAAAATGCTTTGTTTCTGCCTATCGTGTAAACAAATATTGGTTTTAAATCAAAATGCAGACGATTTTCGCATTATGTATGTGGGATTCTGTTTCACATTGTGTATAGTTAGTAAATTTTATTGTTTGTTTAAGTTATCATGTTTGAAAAGGATTATTTATAAATGTCATTTGATGCAAGGATTAAAATTAAATCCGCATTCATACCAGAGAATTTATGTAGAGTATTTTTTTCCTAAAGAAAAGAAATGATGCGATGAGAGAATTCATTGGAATCCTTCGTATTTAGCTATAGTTCATTTACTTCATTAGTCACTGCATAATGGATTTTTTTCAAGAGTATACACTGTAGTTTCATGATCTCTATATACGACCTCATTGAATATCATGGTGCTTATAAGTGAGAGACAGAGAGAGAGAGAAAGACATAAGTCAAATACAGTATTGTAAATAAAGGGAATGTCAAGTCAGCGGGGTTCAGTCCACAAACATGATTCTCACATTAACAGCGCTCATTCAGCCGAGACCACTTTAAGTGGAGCTCTAGGTGCTTTTCTAATGGTACTCGTGTGTGTGAGTATGTGCTACTGCGATGTCCGAGTCGGAATTGATATTGGTTGAAGTGAGGTCGATTGAAGACAGATGCCCGGTTTGGCTCCCTCCCGCCTTTCGTCATATACATTGCTACACTCTCGTACAAGTACTAGACTTCGTCGAATAGAATTGTGACAAAATTGTGAGCACCTTTGAGTGTGACTCTGCATGTGTCTTTTTTTACAAAGATTACATAGATATACACAGATATTATACCACGATAAGTGGATTCTGCCCATAAATTACAATACAGGTATGCATATGTTTCGTATGTCGTATGAATGTAGTACAAACAATAAGATATGAGCTACACACATTCGTATTATTTCCACAAAGGAATTACTCATGTTAAAATCTATGAAAATGAGTTTTTGAAGAATGCTTTCCCTTTGCACAACGTAATACTTAGGTATGTAGCTGTTCGAAGGTTTGCTATAATATACTTTGTTTGTTTCCTGACTTGGTTCTGGTACTTGTGCTGCATCAGTGCAGCAAAAAATAGCTAGCAGCTACCGAATCGTTGGACCAGAACGTTAGCTCTGTGTCTCCATTTCCTTTCTCTGTGGATCAATCACAATGTGGTCGCTTTTCTTCACCACCAAGGATTACATTTGAATTGACTGTGCGTGGGTTGACACTGACTTAAGCTTACTGAATGAATGGCATTAAAATTGCATTTACTTTTTGGGCTTCCTCTCTCTTTTGACAAAAGGAATACTTAAATGTTCTCTGTTCACTACTTCAATGTTTACAAAGTCAGCCATTGTGCTTATGATATGACAAAAGCTTGTTTTCCTCACGGACAATGAGATCATGAGCAATACCCCCAATGAGAAAAACGCAACTAAGTTGGTTTCAGCTTTCATTTTTCTGTTTACTTTTTTGTGTACCTTTACGCCTTCACAATCCTGTACACTGCTGACTACACTATGGGTTTCAATAATATAAATGTCGGATATAACATGTTCCGAAAATATCACTTCGTAAATAAAATTACGTGTATGTAGTTCCGTAATCGAAACGAGTGTATATGTACAAAAGTAAATATACGTGGGGCTTCTTCAGCCAGGACTTCAATCACGTTAGTGGACATTGCCCACTAAATGTGTTTGCCTACACTCTAGGATTCCATATCAACTCACATTCCACACGGTCTTCATTTCGCATTATTAATCATGTACAGTCATATAGGATTACGTCAATGTTGTTTATTTTTTCTTTCTTGCATAGCCAATATTTTCTAATTTTGGTTTGCTTATGGAAATACTGAATTGGTGTAATAAATATCTTGCAGGGTCTTGTGCGCAATACTTACTGTTGCCATATAGATAAATATTGCGTTTGGATACTGGTGGAATAGTGAATGATGTAGAAGAATGACTTTGAGTTAGGGGAGTAAATGGATTCTCACCCGCGTGCTTCCACCTAAAAACAAGCATGTTATGCAATAATGAAGAAGAGTACAATGTTCGGTTGGTAGCGTTAAGTTCAGTGGGTTGGTAGCGGACTCCACATGCGTGCATACAACTTACTCACAAAGGATATATGCATTCAGTCAGTCACTCAGTGCAAACGCCTAGGGGTAAAGCAAAGTAATGTGAGTGAAGCACTTGAGTCAAGTCAAAATCAATAACTTAGGGAGAAAGGACGGAGATTTAAGACTTCCACATGAGCTTGTCCAAACCAACACCTTGCATGACACATACTTAAAGGTTTCCTCCATTATCAAATCGACAAAATTCCTTTCTGCCATGCAGTCTCTCTCTCTCTCTCTCTCTCTCTCTCGTGTAACCGAAAAAGCCCCTACATCCTACAACATAACAGTGCAATGCAGCGAATGCAATTTATTCACAACTGAAGAGCGGCATTTGGCACTCACTTCACACTTTAATGTTTCCCTGGAATACTACGAGTGCATACTTGGCCTAAAATTTTCCTCTCACTCTTTTGACCGGAATGTCTTCTACAAGTACAGCATGGACAGCACTATATTCAAATTGTACTGCTACCCTCAGACTATTCCATATAAAATAAGGGAAATGCCCTACTGTCTCTCTCGGTTAAATTGGATGGAACATTTGGCCAGACAGAAAAAAGGGTCGTTCGGTTAATAGTGGTTTCATGGTCTGATTTCACTTGTAGTAATCACTCAACCTCAGCACCAAATTTCTCATCTTTCTTTCACTTGTGTGGCAATCGCTAATTACGTTATCATTATTTTCCCATTGAAAGATTTTTTTTGCTTTCTTCACAAGTATTTATTAATTCTGCCATATTTACTAAAGACTTTAGCTGATAATGATATTTACAAAATTAGTATACTTTCTAGTTGTTATAGTTGTTTAATGTGTTTAGCCGAAGAGCGTAGCTGCACAGAAAGCATTACGCTCAGGGCCTACACGAGGATGCGCTTCCGTTACGGTTCGTACGATCCCAATAGACTCCCTTTGCGTAGAACCGCACAAAGCAACGTGATGACATATAACCTTCCCACTATCTGGTTGTACACATAGAAGAGACCTGGTACGATTGTCACTCTATCCGTCTCCTTTATTTGCCTCGTTGTTGTGATGCCGAACACTGTGCATTTTAAAGAGAGGAGAAAGCGGCGTGGGGACATTTTTGAATTTTATGAGTGAAAGCCCATAACTTTCATGAAATCAGTTGTGCACCGGTGTAAAGAAATGAGGACTCTTATTCGCATTGTCAATCACGGTTTCGTACCACCATCACTCTCTGCACTTCCTTTCGTAGGTATCTATTCACAAATATTGATGTAGTGCTGGTTGTATGTAGTCGGATATGAACTCCTACTCTTATCATCTTCAGCATGCAGAAACGTGATTGTCAATGTCACTGCCACCACCGAAGTAGGAAAACGTACTTAATTCACGTGTACACAGTGTCTATACCAAGCCATATGTTGGCAAAATAATGTATATCCGGTATTTACCTCTATAGAAGGACACCTGATCATTACAGCAAACAAATGGTTAAAGCATTCTCAATTAGTAATTAAAAGATACTATGCATGTCAGGAATTATGTACAGTGAGTTATCTGCAAAGTACAGAGAAACATCAGATGTACCTTTTGCAGCACCGGTAAAGTTTCAGCGAAAATTGACAGCCCACTGTATGGAACTAACATGACTAATTGTAGCCACTTTGTGCAACAAAGCAAAAAGCCGTCAGTTCGATGCTCGGAATCTCTTCTGTGCAGAATCTCTTGGAATAAATTCGTCATTTTGTCAAAGGCAGTGTCTATAGTATTTCCGTAGATTTGCCTACACGTTTCTGTTGGAGAGAGAACTTCCTCGTGTTAAACAGTTAGGATATAAACATTAACAACTTATGAGCCCAGTGTATCTCAACATATATTTAAATGTCAAATATGTAGTTTACAAGTATTATATTATTGTATAATGTTACATAAAATATTCCGTGGTATGCAATGTTCCGTACTAATCAGAGAGAAAGGCATAACCGAATTGTTTGATTGTCTTTTGAGTATTTATAAATGGAATTTGGATTGGAATGGATGGGATTATGGAAGTGGAAAAGGAACGCGCACAGTCTACGATATGCATATGTGTCTATATGTACATGCATAGAAAAAGCGTGAATACATGTCGTTTATGTGGTCAATAAGGATTTGCTGTTCCACGAAGCGCACACATACGGTGACACTGCTGTAGCACTAGTGAGTGCAGTGACTGTAATAAAATGAGATTTCATTTAAGTCGAATAGAAAATCGAAATGAATTTTTAAGCCATGGTTGTTGACTTGCCGAGAGGAATTTGCTTTCGTCGTAATAATTTCCTGTTTGAGGATTAATTGAGTTGAAAAGTCTGCAAATATAGAGTTGGTGAGCGAAGCAAGCGTATGTATGTGCTTCAAGTGCTAGTGAGCAGCAGACACTATATATACACACTATATAAATATATAATAATAGGCGTTCACTGGGCTGAGAGTGGTATATTTAGCTGTTGCGGAATAAAATGGTTGGTGGTGGTGGTAGGACAACGTTATAGGATGTTGATGCAAAGCCTCTACTAAAAGCACCGTTCGTCTGGTAAGCATAGGATTTCAGATAAAAGCTGACTGGAAAGGGAATGCACACTGTCATTTCGGGAAAGTCGTCCCTATACGTATTTACCTATTTGTGTTAGTGAATTCAGACTGTAGCATCTACTCGTGTATGTACATACGTGTCGGAGCAGTGCTTTTGAGTGGAGGGAACGTAAGCCACTATGCAGATAAGAAGAGCAGCCTAGGGCGCTAAAAGATGTGATGTAGTGTTATGTAATGTGATGAGATATTTTATTAAATGAAGGATTTTTCTCTTTCCATTTCAACCTCTGTCTCTCTGTCTGACAGACATGGCGTGGTTTGGAATCCGCTGCTCCGTCTGTTTCAACGTTTTGTAGGTGAAATTCATATTAGACGCACATCGAAGTGCAGTCACTCGAGTTCTCTCTCTCTCTCTCTTGCAGACAAGACAACCATGAACCAAAGTAACTGAACATAATTTCACTTTTTCCTCTGGCTCGGATGACTTTTTTCCTCGTTTCATTACATGACTTCGGCAACTTTGTCGTGTTTTAGTCTGCGGAAAACTGTACATCTCTTAGGTATGCTTAGCATCGTAATGTATATATACGGTGTGTGTAAAGTGTATGTAATTTATAGTTTAAGAACTTCTGAGTAGTTCCCTGTTCTCTCTCTCTCTCTTTCTCTGCCTTCAGCTCACAATCGAGAAAAAGATTCTAAAGAAAAGGGGTGAATAAATGTGAAATGAAAGTTTCAATATGAAATGAGATGAGTGCATCCATTTTCATGTCACTCCACTCGCCGCCACTTCTTCTCAACTCTTCCACACACGAGCCGAATTTGCTGTTGCTCCGAACGCACCGAATATATTTCCCTCTGAGCTGTTCAATGAATTTGCATGCATGCTGCTTGTGAAAAAATGACTGGCCGTATAAAGTTTGGGCGAACTGTAGTGTACACAAACACACACATGTACGCACTTTGAGGATGGACTTCCATAAAATAGGAATGCTACATACTATTTGTATGTATGTATAGAGTAGAGGTGTAGGGAAGGTAGGATGGAGAGCGATTGCGGATGCAATGAACCAATCTCATTGTGTGAGCTTTATCATAGTTATTCTGTAAATATCTTCATCTATTTGAATGTCTACATAGTGTACCTACTAATACGTCTACAGTGTGTATTTCCTGTACAGTGTATATGTATGTGTAGTGAACCCTTTATGTTCACTTGACTGTCAAAGGACTGTAACATTCAATTTTCCCATGGAGGTTGAATGAGAAGTTGAGAGAGAGAGAGTGGAGTCATTTCACTGACTACGTACAGTCAGTACAGTGTAGTGTCAGCCACTTGAGTTTTCCAGGGTTTTGACTCTTATGGGATGTGATATGATGTGGCCGTGTGGTCTCGTTTGCTGTGCACCAAAGAGGACATACATTGGAACTTCCAGCGACAAAATTATAACTTTCTTGGGGTTGATTAGATGAAAAGACATCTGAGCGAATAAATCTTAAGCTTTCTTCCACTCGTCCTTTCTAACGATCCTTATGAAAGTTTTTCTATCATATTTGAGCATTCCTTCTCTCTCTCACTCCCGAGTTGCGTTGCTGCCAAGAATAAATTAAACTATTTTTAAATTCAATTTTCATTATAACAGTACAAATGCCACGCACAGATAATTACACTTAGAAGCATCATCTCTTGTAAGTAGACAGTCGGAAACAACAACTCACGATTGGAGACTGTGTGGAGTTTGTTCGGCTCCGACTATCTGCACTTTCAACAATATCAATTTAAAAAATTAAAACTTTCACTTAAAATTCAGTAGGAAATGAATTCTGAATATATGACAGAAAGGAAAATGCATTAAGGGAAGCGAAGAGTTAGGATATTAGTTTGCATCAAAGTGAACCTAGTTGTACACGCTATGCTTTATGTGTGATGTTGCAGCACAACTTTGATATGTAATTTATAATGTATTTTATTTAAATGAATGGAAAGTCTTCCACTGTTTCTGCTCTATGTTACTTAATTTACGTCCCAGAAACTGGTCCACGTGGCTCAAACAGCAATTCTCAATTTATTTAGTTGTATTTCGATCGGTTGAGTCAAGGCAGCTTTGAGGAGTGTAACTTGAAATAGAAATATCACGATGAATCACAAAATTAAATTAGAGTACAGCACTGAGGATGCAGTTTGATTGAGTTTCAAACTTGTATTTTGTATTTGTTGTTTACTTATGTTTAATACTGAAAGTACCACGTTGAAAACTATTTGATCTGCAATCATTAAAAACCACAATATGAATTAAATGCTGAAATCGCTATAACTTTAAATTTCTAAAATTCTCTATACTAACAAGTAAACTAAAATAATCATAAACTCGATATAAATATATCACTCGGTGGTGGACATTTTGAACTTTGATGGTTTAATGAGTGCTTATCTATTTTTCTTTTCAGAATCCCGCTCAAATGGCAACTCACGGTTCAGGTTTTTGTCCACGATTTCGCAATCCAACAGAGCCTCTTCTCTTGGCTAACAATGTGCCAAAAAAGATACGCCTAGAAGTGGAGAACCTCCCTCGTCAGGTGAGTGACAAGAGAGTTCATTCTATCAATAAATTTTTGAGGAAACTCTTTATTTGTCTGTCATCAATTTATAAGAAGTAATGTCTCATGAGTCAGTCACAAAAGGAAATCCATTCTAGTGAATGAGCTTCCAAAAAACTGACTGACTGTCACTGTGCTCCTGTATTAACAATGGAAGTCGAAAGCAGCATTGATAAAAATTAGATCAACTGTCAATTGCTCTATAAAAGCGAAGGAACCCAAGAGAATAACATTAAAGCATCTCTATCAATCTACTTTTTTAAAAGGCGTTTTTGAGAGCTTTTAAAGTTCGGTTTGTGCATTATGTTTACACAGGATGTCAAATTGTCGAATACAGAAAATTAAATCAGAAGAAGATTTGATATATTTTCCCCAAATATTCTACTTTTCCTCTTTCACTTATCACCTTGAATTAAAAGGACATGTACGCACAAATTACAAATATTTAATTCGCTGTTTTCAGGTTAATCACGCGGATGTCCATTGCATCATACACATCGAAGATACGAGTGTGCGAGTTCCTGCTAGAGTAGACGCTGGGAGGTTTGTCGTTTGCGAGGAGACAACTGTAAGTCTTAAACGTTTTGAATTTTTACATTTTTTCAACCTGGGCCAGTAATTCATTCCTATCCTATGTACCCATCGTTCACTATTTAATTATTACTATTGGCTTTAGGATTAACTCGATAAAGCTCATTAAGCTAAGCCATTTGTTTGTTTACATATTTAGTACTCATCAAAATCCACGTGTAAGAGAAAGAAAAGACAAAATAGTATTTCTTCTTTTAATGAGCTCTATTTTACGCTTCCCTATATTGTATCTATAATGCTCTTATCGTGTATGCGAAAATACTTTTAATGACTTGGGTAGACATACCGGATTCACAACATCGCTGCTTGCATAGGTGAATGAACAGGGGAATTGTGAATTTCAACACAATTCGTGTAGGAACTTTTGGGGGTGTCCCATCTCTTTCTTGTATTTTAACGATTGTAAATGAACAGAGACTTTACTACTACCTATTTCTGTTCTAGAGTAAACGTAAAAGAACATGACATCAGCTTTACAGACACTAAACACCATGTATTCAAATAGATAGATCCAAGAAGATGCGTAGATATATTGAATTAGACTGTGTAATTTTATTTTATTACGTAGGTAGAATGGATTAGTGACTGACTTGAGTGTGGTTAAACCCAAACCGGAGTTGAAAGTCCCTTGTGGGCAAACATAAAATGCTTTTATAAGATCTGTAAAGTAGAAATAGTTGGGAGTTGGTATTTAGTAGAAGTAGTTAGAAGTATTCTTAAAATAGAACATTATTGTGCAAGTAAACTTACGAAGAATAATATATAGCACAAATTGATAAAACTAAATATATGTTTACGTTTACTGATATGGTTAACATTATTCTATCCAACATGTAAATACTATATTGAGTGATATTAATGGAAATAATTTTAAATTGTATTTGACCATTTTTGTAGCTGTCGTACAAGTCCCAAGTCGGTGAATATGAAGGCAGTGTGACTGTAATGTGGAAGCAGAATCATCATCTGGACACGATGAACTTTACATTGTACCGATGTGAAATTTTGGGTTCACATCGTGGTCATCCTGACTGCTCTCTATGTGTCACACCCAGCAATGCCAAGTACAGGTGTACTTGGTGTGGGGAGCAGTGCACTTTTCGCGAGTCCTGTCTAAAGTCACCTGTATCCAAGTGTCCCAAGCCAAGGATTGATGTGGTAAGCATTACAGTTCGTTGAAATAATAAAGTATTGACCGGTTTATGTATGAAACACATTACACTTTAGTGATTAGTAAATAGAAACATAGTCACACTGTTCTCTCGAGTAAAAGTATGCCTTCAGATACAAATATGAGCTCTGTCTACAACGCAATTTAGTTTGTTGAACTAATTAAGTAGACAAAATGCGTCTGTTTTTAATGCCAATGTTAGTTTCATTAAAGGAGGGAAAGTTGTGGAATATTTACATGGAAAATGTTGTAACAATCTGTTGGAAGTGCACAAAGCGTATTCATTAACTCAACTTACTAGTTTTAGAAATTGTGAAATGTCTAAATTCTGGTCAACATTCCAGTTGCATTCAGTATTCAAGAGATACGCCTACACTTTACGCAAGGCTTTATATCATAGGGAAGTAGTTGTGTTGTGATTTATATTTAACTTAACTGTGTACTAACTACCAAAAAGCTAAAAGCATAGTTGCCTCTGTAATTTTGCAGTTATATATATATATATTTATATACTTTATATATTTTCTGCTAACTCACGATTTTGGATCTGTTTGAGTCTCATGATTTCATAAAGTACGTTGCCTAAGGCATACATTGTGAAATTGTAATTGTATTGCTGCTATTTCCTAAGAGTTTATGGGCAAATTCTTGTATAGAATTGTCAATTTATCAACACAGGGTTGCGGTTGCTACAGAATGCAACACCTGCTTGTTTGCTGACACAACTTTATTTTATTAATAGGATACACTGATTTATTTTCTTTGTACTTAATTAGTGTACTTTCTTAACACTTGACTTTTCTTAGTTTTGTTGTACTGCCTTTGTTTGTGGAGTCATCATCCCTAAAATATTCTTTCATTTGTGTTAATATTAACTTCTCTTACAATTAATTATTTTGGTGTTCTTATATCAGCTCAATTCAAATAAAACTTGAGTAGCAATTACTTTGACTCCAGCAATGTGCATCAGTTTTCTGTGTTCTGTGCAATATTAGAAGTCTCAGAGAAATTGATTTATGTGCCACTAACTAACTGCTGTGATATGCCAATGCCGTAGTATGGGATGCTGCTTGAAGTATTAAATGGAAATGAAAATATTCTTTGTTGACTTTGAATGGTTTGTTATCAGGGACAAGCGCAACCGGATTCATTCATTGTCAGCCATCAAATACAGATAGATGAAATATGGATAAATCAAGTCAAAGCCAGAAGTTCCTTTTAATATGAATAAAATATGCCTGGTTGACAGGACACGTCTAGGTAAAAAATATCGTGTAGGGTCTTTCTCGTTGTCGGTGCGTAATGCACTTTCTCTCTCGTAGGATGATTTTCGGTCTATCTTCCACTTCCATTTAGTCCTTGTGGTTCATGTCGTATTTTTCTTACACAACTTTTTCGTCCTTTAGTTTAGGGTGGCTTTTTCGAAATGAATGGTCATAGTGCTCCCCCTCTGTCCGTGTCGTAGGCATTTCCAAATATATTTCCCTGGATGAATTGCAGCTGCATTTACTGCATACCTCCACTTTGTAGTTTGTCAGACGGGAACTGCGGAAAAGCTTTTACTATTTACTCTGCGAATGTACTTAAATGACATCTAACTGTTATTTTTATTAACTTTTTCTTTCTTTTGTAAATAAAGAACTGTAACTATGTCAGATTTTAATAAATGTTACAAGGTGCAGGACCTGCAGGAAATTCGAGAAACTGCATGCACGCAGGGTCTTTAAAAATTCAAAGAAACTTTGTCTTTTCCTACTACACGGTTGAAACACAGGATGTCATAGGTTCTTTTATGTGATCTGCTCTTTCTTGCTGTCATGCATTATACTATATTAGATTGCATTAGATTCGGCAAACGGGAGCGGGGCTCCAAGATGGATCGTTGCCACTTTCCAACGGCTTTGTTCTCTCCCTCCACTTTCTTTTGCTACAAAAGTACGTCTGTGAGTTTAACTGTGGCTTACACTTTGTAAGCAGCTTCCCGGCACAGTACTCAAGCAACCCACCTCTACATTCCACATGTTCTTTCTTTCTCATCATTCCTTTAATAAGGGCTGCAACGGTTGTAACCAACCTACTTAATTACACGAAAGCTCTGCAAAGGCACGTAAAATATGACTTTATGAAATATGGCGCTTTTACTAGAATCTACCAAGTAAATGTACATTGTAAAGCATTTAAAAAATGCATCGCATTTGAGAGAGAAAAGTGAGCATTTGGTGCAGTCGTGAAGTGTGCATTGTGGAAAACCGTCCAACACGTTCTTGTTGAATTCAGCTGATGGTTTGAGTCCGATGTGGGTCGTGTTGATGGAAAGTGCGGTGATTCGTTTCGTTTGAGGTTGACACAGAGTGGAATTAGTCTTTTTCGTTTTCTTCCGCGAACGCTTAAGCGACGCAGTAAGAGCCATTCCTGATAGATTGATCAACCGTAGGAATGGTCAACTCGCTGCACTCGATAGATATAGGCCTACCTGCACAAATTCAACAAATTGTTCAACGCCTATCAATGCATGCAAGGATGCTTGAAAGGTTCAGGTAACCCCTCTCTTCAATGTTTCGCTTCGCTAATAATAACTCTATCAACTTTTCTTGTAACCATTTGTTCTTAGTAGATTAATGGATAATGGGAATGGGATTCATATTGTACTGTTTTCTTTTTCTGATACACAATCTCAATCAAATCACTATAAGAAAGAACGCACTGCAGTGTGTCTAAATTATCAAGATACTAGTTGATTGAGTAGGACTATAATTTCCCCATTTCATGATTTCACATAACCAGTGAGTGTCAAACACAAATACTTGTTATTATAATTTATCTAACATTAATTTATTGCACTACATGATTAAATATTAATCATATTAATATTTTCTATGAGAACTCTTTTACGAACTATTTGGTTGAACGGTTGTATTGAGTATGCAGGTGGATAGAGTTTTTATTAACGAAGCAAAACATTGATGGGAGAGGTACTGAAGCCTGGTGTTGGGTTGCTTAAAACTTTCTGCATGCATTTTATAAGCGTTGAATAATTTATCGAATTTAATCGGGCTGGCCTATCTATCGAGTGGAGGGAGTTGGCCATTCCTACGGTTGACCCAATTTCCCGTTGACCATTCTAAGGCGTGGATCAATCTGTCGCCCACCAGTAAGAGGACTGTGTACTTTTGTAACGATTGCTACTACCACAAGCGCAGTTATTATATAAGTAAAATGTGGGCTTATGCATCTTTCCTCCCGTTTTGTTGACAATGGAGAAAGTTGGGTCTAGCAGAGTGCATTATATATAATTTCTTTGGAGAAGAGACGTGGAATGTCTTTTGCGTTAGCACAATGGTGGGCTGGTGTCGTTACCCACACAGATTGATACGCCGGATGCAGTACAGTTGACGTTGAGCTGATGGTAGCAGGAGACTTTACCTTTTAGTGCGTCACATCACGTTGAGTCCTTCCAACATCATAAGTATACAGAAGTAAACTAGCCACGCGTGTCCTACCTTTGGCTTGGGTTTGTCCTATTGTATTATTGTGTCGAGCTCTGTGCATGCACCGTGTTTCTCTTCCTCTGTCTCTCTGTCTCTCTGTGTGTGTTCTCTCTGTACAAGTATACATTGAGCTCGTCTTTGTCAACTAGCCAAGTAGGTAACGCCTCTCTATTAGCAATTCCCTCAGTTCACTGAGTCACTCTGTTTTCCCTTTGAGTCCATAATCATAATTAATAGGTGTGGGCTTGCTTATATTCACGAAATTCCGTTTGAGTTAAGTCATTAGAACTAATAATCTAACCTAATGTAATTAAATAAATTCTGCTCGCTCGCTTCAAGAGAAATTTCCTTGTAGCTATTGTATATCTAAGCGTTATGGTGTACCCGCAAGTTTGTCTCTATAAGTAATAAATACCGACTGGAAGAAAGAGGCAGATTATATTATTTAAAGTGGAGCAGAATGTATTATATTACACACAGTGCTTCTGAAGGAATTTTAACTTTATACTTCTATGTACTTTGTCAACATTAATTTTTAAGAGAACGTTGGAGATGTCTTTCCAAGAAAATATTTGCGCATTGCTTAATCGCTAACAAGTATTTCCATGTAATATTGCCTCTCCCTGACTCTGTGTCTTCTAGTGTGTCTTATTTTAACTTATAACGAGCAAAGAGAAAGAGTCAAAGCAGAAAGTTTAAAGGAAATATATAACTATGTGTGTATATGGGGAAGTTTTGGGTTATAATGTCGGGTTAGGGCATCAGGTAATGAAATATCAGCAAATATTTGTATAGGAATGGTTGCAAGAGGAGCTGAGTACGGAATTGGAGATTTTTAATTAAAGGCGAAGATAGTCTTTTGTTAGGTCATTGTGACTTTGTTTGACTTTCTCTCCTTTAATTTCTTTGTATGAATCATGTCTTTGTGAATTTGATGCCTATCTTCTATTTTTCTAACAATAAGAGAACTGATGAGTAAGTGCATAAAGATAAGTGGTAGGCTTGGCTCTTGTCTTGTTTTTCTCCCTCTTTCACGCCAAGCCGAGTGTTGGCTCTAGTGGTTCGTTCCTCGTCTTCTCTCTTCCTTGTATTTGTATAAATAGCAGAAGACTAGGAGTTTTAGATTCGGATCACCCTAAAGTGAGTAGAGTAAATAGAAGAAAAGAAACTCGACAGAATGAAGGATAGAGAGCGGGGCGAGCGAAACAATTGTACGGTGTGGATTGATAAGTCAATTATTATTATTGATAGAGGGGCCTAAGATTAGACACTAGAGGAAGCGAACGAATGACTGTGGTTGCTTAGCCCAATGTTTGTGTTCTCCTCTTCCCAGATAACAACAATGGGGGAGAAGAATAAAAGAAATCGAAGGATGTCCTTCCAATTCATTCGATTCCTCCTTTCACCAGATCTAAGTATAAGCATGTAGTAGTTTGCCCAGATTTCCGCTCTCCGTTCCGCTCTCCTGCAGTAGAGCTGGACTCCACACTTTAACTTTGTCGTATATTAAGTTGGTCAACAACAACAACAATGAAAATAAATATACCCGAGAATGATGTTGACAATATTATTCTAGTATTTCAGGCAAAAAGACAAAAAGAGTTTGTGATGGAAAGATGGTTTTCATCCATATTGTATGATTTGGTTACGGCTACATTATGTATAGGTAACAGATTTGTATAAATAATCTTTTACCTTGTTCTATGTACATGCTTGTGCAGATACAAGCTGGAGTTTTTTAAAATGTAAAACTGATTTCCACACGGAGTGTTATACATGTACGCCGTTGATACATATGCTACTACTTGGTAGACATTGTGAACTCCCAACTATGTTCCAGTTAATTGAATTGGCTATTAATCGACTCGCTTAGATAATACTTTATAGATAACCCATATTGCATGTTCGCGTTTCCCACAGTCATGCTGTGTATTTCAAATGGGATTTCATTGTCTTTGTGTTCTGATTGTGAGTGGATCGGGAGTGGTCATTTTCCAAATACAGAATAATCGATTGCTACAGCGTTTGCATACCAATTGATTCCTCCGACTGCCATGGAACTAATTCCTACGACCGACCTCACATACAAACAAATAAGTACAATAGAAAATAGTCATTGAATTTTGGTGGCAAACCCGAAAATTCGTAGACATCAAGTGGCTCGGTGGGTCTATAAATAGTGTACATATTGTGGTAAAAATAACAATGAAAAAGGAGCAATAGAAAGAGAGTATGTACCTAGTTATTGGGTAGCCAATGGTTACAGGAATCTTTTTAGGAGTACATAAAGAGATGGTGAAAGTAATTATAGGTGTTTCCATGGTGGTGGATGGGTTCATTTGTAGAAAGAAGCCATTGAAGAATTTGATTGTGTGTGCGAATGAAGCTAAGCTTTTGTGTACGAAATAGGGACACACGTAGTATTTCAAACACGAGGAAATGAATTGGAGCCTATTGGCAGGTTGATATGTTTAATGGTGTGAGTTCATTTGGAATGGGTAGTGTGAGTGGGTGTATAGCATGATTGAGAGGATTGCGAGCAGACATCTACGACTAGTACTTTTAGCTAGGTGCATATTTAGTGAGTGTTCCGATAGTTATGTTCGTGGATTGCGATGGATGTTGTATGCAGTAGCATTGGTGGTGGTGTTGATGGTGGTGGTAGCAGTAGGCACGGGCGTATTGGATTACATTACATTAAATTATCTTGGTGGCGATATGTTGGCTGATTTGATAGTGAAAATTGAGTGTCTGGCAAGTATGGTGGGGGACTGCTTGTTGGTTTGCTCATGTGTTGGCTTGGTCGAGAGTCTCTTCTCATTTCATTCTTCTCATTACGCCTTCACCCTTATTTATTACTGAAGTTGACAGGTTTCCCCCAATCTTGCCAACCAGCCACCGACACCATACCACACCGCATCACGAGAGCTTGTCAAGTTTTAGCTTACACCAAGTCCAACAGACCAATTCAACGAAGGTAGGCAACTAACTAACCAAGTGTTTCTACAAGTACATTGTTAGTGGTATTCTGGTCGGGCATGGCTTCGTGGGATACAAATGTTCGATTTTCCTTTAACTGTCTACCACCACTCTATGCCTGGCCTACACTCCACTACTGCACCTATCATAATATATAAAAGAGTTAGTAGCTACTGTATAATAAGTAGGAGTGTGCATTGATATAAATCTATAAGAAGGCTCTAATATATATAGAGAGCGGCAGTGCTAGAACAATATTTCCAATTTAGAGCTGTTTTGCTAGCGACATTTGACATTCAGCCTCGATCGTATGTTACCTGCTACAATAAGTTAAGTAAGTTAGAGCACTGCCTGTAGTTATTAGATTAAGAGTCAAGTTCTTGGAGTGTGTCTTTGTGTGTTGTAGGTGTAGGACGTGATCGGATCTTATAATTCATATATTGCCGTCGTACTACTAATCAGTGTAAAATGCACGAAGCAGTAAACCAGTTGATAGGAGTAATAATGCTATTAGTAGAGAAAAAATCGACGAATGCATCCGATGCAGCAGTAAAACTCAGCTCAAGACCTTATCCACTTACCACTCTCACTTTCTTCATAATGTATCAGTGCGAAACAAAAAAAATTAACAAGCTTGTCTAATTAGATGCGAGGAAGCCGAGTGAAATTAATGTGTTGTACACTTGACGCCGCAGAGTTCAGAGCTGCAGCGAGCAACTCTCTCCTGGCTGGCCTGTGTTTTGCTGTTCGCTGCACAATCACTTCATTTCGAAGGCTGATTTTTGGCTCAACCATGCATTGGCTGCAGACATATCTTATGCATGGAAGCATGGTATCTGTCGTCTTCAGAGGAAAAGAATGTTTGGCTGCGTAGATGATTTAGGGAATGAGCTGCCGCTGCAGTCGTATTACAATGTGAGCAGAATTTTCAAACTGGTTCAACAGCTTTAATGTAGGTGCTTTATGTATGAATTTATGAAATACGTGCAAACTTCCTCCTGGTTTAACAATGTTTCTGCAAATTTACTAATTAATTCATGTGGCTTGTATAAATACCCAACAACTACAGATACAATCGTTCTAGTGTAACGTAAACATGTGAGCAGCTGTGTGGTGTAGCATACCGAATAATATTCCAGCATGGTTAAGCAGAAAAGAAATGAGAGAGACATGGTTTTCTGTCAAATTTTCAGAATCAAGAGGTAGTTTTTCGTTGAAAGGATATCTGCAGGAGGACAGAGTATCGATTATTTCAAAATCTATCAAGGAAGCGATTACCGTTACTGTCACCCACTAGTGCCACACGTAGACTTGGTTATTTATATGTATAAGTGTGTGTGCAACCATTTCGTCAAATAATACTCATATTGTAAGCTCATTCCTCTGCAGTTATAGTTATTTGTAACTTATACATTGACAGGTAAATTTAATGGAGAAAGCTATATGCTATAAAATTCACTGCATGCCTCCCCTCAGCAGGTATTAGTTACACAACATCAGTTTGAGACCACGTACTGCAAACTTTCAAGTTCACATTCACAGAGATCTGCAGGGCAAACGCTTCCACCAACCGCCATGGTACTCTTGTATCTGTTATTTATGATAAAAACCAATACATGGCAATTGTGTAAAGTGTGGTTGAAAGGAAATCCATTGAATGAGCTCCTATCGAACGAATCTCGCTTGAAAGTGGCAATAAACGCAGGGCATACCTCCAAAATTGCAAATACAGCGGCACAAATACTGTGGATTGAGCAGCAAATGATTGTTGTATACGCTTTATAATGCATGATGCAAATGTGACTTTCACCCGGGGAAAAAACATGAAACGTTCAATGTAAGTGAACATTACTGTTAAATCTGAGTAAATGCTCCCAGCACATGCAGGCTTATTGGACTCACTTTGAACTATTTAAACGTCGTTGATCAGACACAGAGAAAACTTAAAATGAATGTAGGTATGAAATATTTTCTATTGACACAAGAGTTCGTTTCATAATATTTATTTTTTCAGTCGTTTCCATATTTTATACACTCTCCATTCAAAGTGTTAAAAATGAAATTTGACATAGTTTATAGCTCTAATTTTATTTAGTCTGTGATGTCAGAGAAACTACTCACTCATGGGTCTTCTTTCTTTGGTAAATAAAGTCGTACGCTCACACACAAACTCCATTACGAAAAATCTGGACACATGTTCTATTGTGCCAAAAGTGGAGAAATAAAATGATCCAATATTTCAATACATATCGAGTACAAACGCACAGAAAAAATTCGAGGTTGAAACCTTTCAATTTGATTCTTAGTCGTTTGTGGCTTCCAACTGTGCTACATTCTTATTGTTGGCTTTCGTGTGCGCTCTTAAAATGAGCTCGTGTTGATTTACTTTAGCTTTTACCACTATTTACAAGGAGTGTGGCGTTCCGCTTTTGTTGCCATTCGCTCATGTTGTTATACCGTCCAATGGATACGAAGCGGAATAATGCTTTTAACTTTTATTCTCGGTGTTCATTCTTTCTACTGCTTTATTTCTCTGCTTTCACAGAAGGTGTTCGCATTCAGAGAAGGGTCCATTGAGAAAAAAATAAGCAAAACATGTACATTACCCCCTTCTCAACATCCTGTTCCTCACAAACAAAGGGTCAGAGTCGGTCATTTATAGTTTGATAATTGTCAGTTTTTTTATCAAATTTACTAAGTTTGGATTTGTAAAGTAAAATTGCAATCAAATTAAAATACCTTGAACCTATGAATAACATAGTTCATATTTCCATGTAATTTATAATCTAGCTTAGCAATTCATCAAAGTAAACTTGAATCTGTTTACTGTTAGATTGTTAAAGATTTGCTTTCATGTTTGCCATCTTTTGTTGAATATAAATGTGACTTAAAATTTGTGCGAGATTTGTCCATTTGTGTCATTGGAACCGAGTCTATTTCCTTTTCCCCTTGTCATCTTGAATAACTTTTGTGTGCATCTGTGATTGTATGGTGGTCCTATCGTGCATTAGATGAACAGCCCTATACTAAATACTAATTATTGGGTGTAGTCATAAGAATCGGCATGTCTGCTTAATGGACTGAGTGTGTGGACGTCCGTAAAATACTACTGTGTTTTATTTAACTGTGCTGCTTTTAAAACTTAATGCATTGGCAGGCAGCTGGATGGTTTATTTATTTATGAGTTCGAAACGATTTGGTGTAGACCTTAATACTCTGACTATTGACAGGATCACTTATATGGCCTCTCTCTATCAACAGAGAGCCATGCTTGTGTTCAGTATTGTGTCCAAGCTGTCCCTTACAAAATAATATCCTGGGTTCCTATTGGAATCTCAGGTACTCCTAACCGGTTCAAATGAGGTTACCACGTGTAGTCAAATCCATCTGAAATTCCTTAAGAAATATTGTAATGGGTACTCACGGGCAAGTTAAATCAACATTCCTACAAAAATGCGTTCCATTGGAAATGAACACAAAAAGAAAAAAATATAGGGTCCTATACACAATTCATAGTAGCCATTTGTAATCATATAGGTTCCCATTTGCCAGTTCAGGTGATTTGACAAAATCCAATTGGTGCAACCGAATGAAATCCCATTGTTACAACATTTCCACCAATTGTAATGCTCTAGTAACATTCAAAAAGTCATTCAATACAAACAAATATTGGTGGTTCCCTCTGTGATTACGTCTAAGGACAATAATTAATAGAATTCACGTTTTAGGTTGGAACCAAAAAATCAAGTTTCTAGTAGAACTCTGTAAATTCTAATTGTTTTTTCATAGATGCCCAAAAACGTTTGACTGCATTCGCATATGTAGTTCATAAATTGTGTGCACAATTTGTAGCCACTTTACCTTTTACCTATTCTTAGGGAATGTATGTGTCAGTGTATTTAAGCACTCGTTTACCATAATTTATATTTTATGGTGTTAGGTATGTTATTTCTCCTTTTAATTTAGAGACACTTTTAATAAAATTAGTGGATGGATAGTGAATGCATCCAATAGGAACTTTTCATATTTCCTATGGTTAAATGGAGAGGTGTCAAGTGGGCGCCTTTGGGTGGAGATTGGCATTTGTATTGGGATCATTAGGTATCAGTGGGAGCCCATTTCACTATCCAATTGGATAGTGAAATGATTATCATCTAAGGCAAATAGTTTGGATTTTGACCCACTTTCCAAAACAAGATTCCTATTGGCGCGTCCTATTGGAACACATTCGAACGTTCTGTACGGGGTATGTGTTGGACTGTGTGCGAATTCTGTTTGTTTTAGCATTTGTTTGTGCTGGCGTTAGTGAAATAATGGGAATTGGGATTGAACTTTGAGCAGTGAATTCTTGGAAATGATTTCGCCAAGTCATTTACTTTCATTATATTTGGGTCTTGGCATTTCTCCACAGTTTATGTGACAGTGGGCCACAAATTCTGGAGAAATCATAAGGCCTCCAATATTTTTCCATTAAATTATTCAAATACACAATTCAAGAAGGTGGTTGTAGATTCCGCAGATAAGACAAATGCACTATTGTCCTCTTCTTGTGCTTCATTCATCAAACGATGATCTCAAGGGGGCAGTTTCGTTTTCTCGGAAATCATTTTTTCTTTCTCTCCAAGAAATGTTACTTACTCACTTATCTGCTGGCGTATACACAGATACTTACTGTTCGGAGCGGAACACAATGTATTTTAAATTCATGTTCTATCTAGGAATCATATTGTAGTGTAATGTTCGCATAAATGGATTTTGGTTGCTCATGTTATGGTGACGTTAAGGCGCAAGAAAGCGCTCCTTGAGGAATTAAGATAAAGACGTCGCCGAATGTCTAAACGATAGAAAGTAATGCACGAGCAGTGTATAAACATGATAGGAAAAGATATGTAATGGGACCCTGCTGCATTACCAGCGAAATAAATGCTGTAAAAGACTTCAACTGTAGTAGTCCGTAGTAGTAGCAGTGTGGTAGGTGACTGTGACTCCGGAGATAAATTGTATTTCCGGTGAAAATAATCGTGTAAGAAATTTAGCTGATTTCCAACTAGTCGGACCAAAGTTTTAAAGTTTGCCTTTTGGAGAGCGAACGAGCAGACTGACTGCAGGGAGACCAGGGAAGCAGAACTGTACAAGGGTTCGGTGTCTCGCTGACAGCTAAATGTGTTGGTGCTTTGCTTACTGTGCATTGGCGAATATAACTGAAGGGAGAAACGGAGAGAGCGAATGAATTCATTCAGCTGAGGTTTACTGCGGTTTGGTTTTACCAAGTCACTCAAGAGACTTTCAGTTAACGTGTGTACCCTCCAAGTCATTCAGCTCTTGTGTGAGTGTGTGGTAATTTGAGACTTGGTGGGTTTTATTTTCTTTTTTCCACTAACTTCTTATCGAAAATAAAATCCAAAGTAGCTGAGGAAGAGATGTGAAGAGGAGGGAAGTGGAGGTGAATGAAGAGACTTCTCTACTTTCCTCTGGCTGGTTTCTCTTGTTTTCTCTCATGAATAATGTATTACCCATGTATGGTCTGTCCGTCCTACTGCAACTATTATTCTCTTCTTTCTGACTACATTACATTCCTTTGACTGCCTATGTCTAATATTACTTTTGCTTTGGTATTTCCACAAGGATAGTCGAGGAGGAATTGCAGTAACCTATTTAGCCAAGCACATTTTACTCCACCCTTGTAGTTCACGTACCTATGCACACATTCAAAAGCAGAGCTCAGCTCGAGCTCTAGCAAAATACATACCTGCGTACTATTTAGGTACAAACACAACCACGCTGTCGATGGTAATATTGCAGTTTCTGGACCCATTGTATTCATTTAAATTTTCCTTGTCAGTCTCCGACCTATCAACGCAATCACGAAAGTTTATAATCCCCCAACTGCAGTAACGTCTAAAATTGCAGTCACAGGAGCGTAAGCTATGTGCTTTAGTAGGACTTAGTTATTTAAGTTTATTTTAATATTTTAATTAAGACAGTTCACAAATATTTACTAATGGTTTCAAGAAAAGTGAGAAATTATTTTGTTAAACAATTTAGAAGGAACTTTCAGTGCGCATGTGACAGAAACAAAACGTTAAATGATTACCTATAAATTTACCGAAGAAGCTAAAGACTTTTTGACGAGATAGTTAGCAATGGAGTTAGGCGGCGTATTCCATACTGAGCGATTTTTTCATTCTAATTGTATTCATGAATATCGAGTCATTCCCTTTGAAGGAAGCTGTTCCAAAGACGAAAATAATTTCCACTGTATTATTAGTAGTTACGGTTGAATACGTGTGTCTTGAATTTAGGGCTGTGGCATCTTGGCTATTGAGTGCTCAATAGTTGGAAAACAAAGCATTCCAACTAAGATTCCTTTCAGGTAACATATTTCAAGGCTCCCGTCTAATTCTTGTGGTGTGTCTGCATATATTTGTGTGCTGTTGCCAGAGAAAGATTCAAGGGCATGAAGTTTGTCTAATTTCTCCGTCCTATGTTCAAATGCTATTTCTTCCCTAATTGTGTTTCTTTTTTTACGATACGTCTCTACATTGTAACATCTCTTTTTCTATCAGTGAAAGAAATATTTCCACCGTAGTTCGTAGACTTCAAGGAACACCGTTTTTCATTTGTAGCATTTCAGTTCGGTAAAGTATTTCTCGTATATTTCTCATTAAATCCTAATTGTCACTATATTTATGTTTTCATTAGTGGAACCTATACCGAGTTCAACATTTATTTCATCTTGCAATTTACATTTTTGAATGCATTTGAAAATTTTCTCATTGCTTATACAATTGAGTTCAATAGTGACAGTGACTATAGTTAGACTCCACCTCGTATCAGCATTTTTCAATATTCCCCCTAAAATGTAATTTTAAGGTATGAAGTAGATGCCTGTTATAATGCAAACCGAAAGTGTGTCTGTTAAAAAAGAAGTATTGCATCGCACTATCACCGAATCATTGGAATATTTATTTAGAAATAAATACATTTACCTATTCCACATATTTACGTGTGTACTAGTATTAGCGTTCTATTTTTGACTGTTGAAAGGTTATGTTTATTGGCTGTGCACATGGGAGATAAAAATGAATTGTTAACGAGGAGATAGTTGTGAGAGGTAATTTATCCCCTCGTCTGACCGTGAATTAAACCATCTCTGGTAGTTTAAAGTATATTAGTTGAATGGGAAAAGTTATTAATTGGTGCTCGCAGGCCGTTAAATTCCGTACAATATTACTGTACTGGTTGATGAGATGCGTTGGATGGGCATGAAAAGCAACAGCTTAGTAGCTGATGATTGGAACATTCCACTACGTCAATGTGCTCACTCTGTATCTGAGTAAATGAGATAAATAACGTCTCTGCAGATTAAAACGGGAAAAGGCTTGACACGAGTAGTGAATTGCTGCCATTATTGGATAAAAGGGAAGAGAGATACGACGAGTAAAGTACAAGTTGCTAAAAGGGAGTGGAATAATATGAGTTAAGTTTCTATATACCCTTCTTGTACTTCTTGCAGTTGTAGACACCAGCTACATAGCTGTGTGCACGCACACCAGCTCCAGTATAATAATAGAGGAAGTTATATCAGTGTCAATTGTACGATGTGGAGAGAGATGGAAGAGAGATATCGTTGATTTCATAGGGTTGCTAGTATCACAGCTTGAGTCGAAGACGTCGACGAGTGACTTGAAGTGAAGATGCAATAAGGTCGGGAAGGAAGAGGGTTAAAATGGAATAAAAGATAAGATGGGTAATTGAGGGACGTGCCGTTAGCAACAGAATAAAGGGGGAAATTATATTTTATACTTACTGGAGCTTTAGCAATGTAGCAAAATGCTCCAAAGACCCGTTACAGATACGGGGAAAAGTTTTCAAATTGACTTCTAGCCATTGCTACATATAAACAATAAGTAGTTCGCTACATAAACTGCCATTACTATTAGTCATTGTTCGGGGACATATGTTTTATCTTTGACATTACCCCTGAGCACACTGCATCGCTATATACCCACTAAAATGTAATATGTTGCATGGCCCAAAGCTTTTTGAACCAAGATTCTTCTTTCGGCAATTTTAATTATTTCCTATAATTTATTTCTACGCAGTAGTAGAACATTTTACAGGTGTTATTTATATTATTACAGTTGCACAGCCAAAGATCATCAAACTCAATGATGATACAAATGATTTTTCTTGAACATGTTTTAATATTTTTCAAAGGAAGGAATGTCACTATTATTAGTTTCTGTCCATAATGTCCTCTGGATAGTTAATGGTGCTACGAACTTGGTATTGTATAGAACACTATAGATAAATAGCGCAGTATTTCTTATCTGGGTGGATGGTTATATGTAGTACAGTGCTGTTTATTTAGTTGCTTTTGTTGATGCGGATAAATGATTAGTCGGCTGCTTTCGTATTTACGGCTTGAGTGTAAATTTAAAAGAGATACATTCAATGCTAGAGTTGGCTAGTTAGTGCTTTATTTGGCTAACTGTGCAGATTTCACTTCAGTTCACTTGACTGCATTTTTGCTTTATATAATCTTCTTGGATATCTGAGGTAGCAAGCGTTTTAATTTCCAGCCTCCAACTTGTGTTGCAATCCTATATAATGCGATATATATGTAAGACAAGCAGATATTGATTTTCATTTAGGCTTTCTATTTTTGTTCCAACTTGTGTGCTGATTGCCACGAGACGCCTAATGATATTTTCATTATGGAGAGCAGGGGAGGATTTTTATTCATGCTAAACGCTTGGCTTTGCAACTTCCAACCCTTGTCTCGTAATACGACGTAGTATAAGTATAAAATCATATTGTGCTTTTGTGTTATGGTGGGTGTGTACTCGAACCTGTTTTCCCCATCAACTCTTCAATGCATTTGTAAACTGTTTTTATGTATCTTTCTGCCTTCTCCAATATGTGCATAAGCTTGCGTAAGCTACTTTATACAGTTTTTGAGTGGTTCTCTAAGCGGTTTTAGGAACCAGTGAAAGCTATATGTATGTACATGTATACCACTACCACAACGGTAACAACGGTATGAGTACAAGGACAGAATATTTAGCTATTGTCGCGAACCTTTTAGTGGTCTCTACAATTGCATTGCAATAATAAAATAAATTTCTACTCTTGAAGTTACACATCTATATTGTCCGCATCAAACAATCGCCATGTTATGTGTATTAGGATTTAATAAAGTCAATGGGAATTGGCATTTCCTTACACAATGCATAGAACCTGTAAAAGTGAAAGTATGCTTTATTTGTTGGCTAGCAGTTTCTGGGTAGAGAGCTCTTCTAGTAGATACAAACTATTCTAACAGATTGCAATAATGGCTTCCGCAATCTTATTTTCTAATTCTCTGAAGGAATGTCAACATTTGTTCATGTAATAAATGCTGCAAATACAAATATAGGTGAATAAATACGATAAATTATCTATTTTATGGTTAAAGCTAAAGATATTACATTGAGACATGGGTTTTTGTACGTAGTAGCAGAAGACGCAGTTTTATTGATATAATTATTAAATTGTTGATATTCTTGAGTTTTGTGTGGAGGGGGTTTAACAGCCTGGAGACACGTTACTGAATTAAGTGCAAGTGTAGAAAGGCTCTGAAGTACATTGTATATGCCACGCGGTGGATGCGTGTTCCTTGTTGTATTATTTTTATAGAGGACCGTGTAGCTTGTCGAATGTTATGGAGGAGAAAGTGGGAGAAGGTGAAGTTGACGAGTAAAGGAAAGCTGGGGACTCATAGTGGCTACCAATAATAACAAGTTCAGTTAGCTGAGCTTGTTGGGTGGAAAGGAAAAGGAAAGGAGTTAGGTGTTCACTAGATGCTCATCCCTCATCTTGAACTCATTCTCACTTGAGTCTCTCGCCTCGCTAAGCACACTCACATCAGCATCCTCCTCCTCTCTCTCTCCTCTCTCTCTCTCTCTCTCTCGTTCTGCTCTTATGGTCTTTCACTCCTTTTGTTCTTACTGGTTCCATTGACTTCTGTATAGCTCCGTAGGTGCTTTGGCCCAAGAATACTCAAAGAATAGTGTGGTAGTTATTAACAGTAACTAAAATAACCTATCAGCTTTTGCTTCTACGAGAACTTATATAGTTAGCTTTCTTTGACTTGTCCTCCGTTGGCTTCATACTTCTTTTCATCTCTTTTTTCCCTTTCATTCCTTTTTTCTCGTTGTATATAGATGTAGTTGATGGTCGCAAATTACTTCTATTCCCACGTACTATTTCGCTGGTAGCTTTGTTTTATATTCGAAATCGTGCAACGGTACCTGCTTACTACTGCTGATACGCTAGCAACTATGTATATAATGTAATAATGTTATGCTTCTGTATGTATGTTTGCGTGGACGTAACTTTTTATTAAAATGTGAAAGCAATCAAAAAGCTTCAGCAGACACCGTGGAGGAACAACAATTTCATTTTCAATCCTGCTTTTCATTAATACAAGCTACACGCAATTAAGTCCTTATACATTTCAAAAATGATTAGCCTCATTCAATGCCAAATATAATGTGACTTCGTAGACAATTCCTGAAACAGAATTAGACCAAGATGATTTTGTAGTCGGAAGAGTAAGCAACCCTAAGTTTTGACGATACTACCAGAATTGAAGAATGAAAAATAAATACATTTGTTTAATAATTTTGTCTTCTTACCTGTGTTTCAGATAAAGCCTCTGAGTGGTCCGATGGAAGGAGGGACATTGGTAACAATCGAAGGTTCTGATTTGGGACTCAAGGAAGAGGATGTGCGCGGAAAAATTCACATTGGACACGTGCCTTGTGAATTAGTTGACTACCAGGTGCGGTTCGCTTTTTTATTTATTTTGAATGACTCCTTCGGATATTCTGGTACATAAGTAGCAGAGTGCGTGGCAGAGTAATGTAATAATGTACGGTGGAGTGAAATCTGTCGAACCGCTACATCACAAATGTATTAGGCAACAAGAAATCCGGATATTACAGGGTAACTCATATTTCAAGCTGTTTGTTGAAAAATATCCGTCTAATGTACGAACAGGGTTGTTTTCTCATCTCCGGTTGAAGTTCATTTGTATTGCTGGTTCAAATATCGGAATTTCAACGGAAATGAGAACAAGTTGCTGACTTTGAAAAGGAAATGAAAACGTGTGATGTTGCACTTTGGATTTTATTGGTGTCTGCCTATTGACGCTCTGTTGGCTTGCAACATTTAAATTGTAGTCATTGTCTGAATTGTTAGTTCCCTTTTTGGGGTTTAGGATTGCACAAGTCCATTGAAGACGAAATGAACGATTTTTAAACTGATTACTAATACCATATTGACACAGTAATTTAAAGCATGACCGACACCAGTCATCATTAGACGAAACCCATATGCTTTATGCTTTTTGGAATGTAAATAAAAAATTGGCATCTCTGTGACGCTACTCTGTCAACAAATCTGATCCATATATATTGAAGATGAAAAACTCAAACTGAAACAATTGTTGATTAGCTTTTATCTTGATTACACTTGAATGCAGTCACAGTAGAGTATAGTTAAACATTTCTTTCATTTTTCTCTAATTTGTACACTTTTTGTTTTTCTGTGCTCACTTGGACCAGTTCGTGCCCTCACACTCGCTTAATCGACCATTTCCTACCTTCCAGCGGTTTTCTTTAGGTTTCCTTCCTGTCCATTCGTAGTTATTCTCGTTTTCATCTCTCTCTTCTCCCGTGTAGCAGCACCTTATTTTGATTCTTTCTTTCTGCGTACCAATCAACATCATTCTCAGCCTCTATTCGGACTTGCATCTTTCGAGATCTGCTGCTTCATGTTACTTGCACTCCTTTTCCTGCTCTCATGGGTATTCCGTCTCTCATTGTTATTGTTAGTCGACTGCGAGCGTACCTAAATAGATTTTTAGATTTCCTTGTTGACACGGTCCCAGCTTTCGTTTTGTTACTCCTCGTAAACTTTTATTGCCTTTTTTTATGATTTTGGTTGTTTCGGCGATCCGAACTCCTAGTCTGTGTTTTTTGGTTTCATTTCACATAACTATGTATTGTATATATTATTTAAAATTGTTGGACCAGATATCACGATATAATTTTAGTATTTTTAAACGAATGTATTTTGTATGTACAATTGTTGTCCACCTTCTTTTAACAAAAATCATACAAACAGTAATCATGAATACATTTGTATGCATGTACAGATACTACGGGTTATTCAAGCCAAGTGGAGACAGAAGAGCACGTTTTAAAAGAAACGGCGTAGTTAAGCATATATTCAATGATCTTTCTTCTAATACAGAATTTCTATGTTTTAGGTGTCCGTGCGAATTGTGTGCCGAACCGGACCCGTGGAAAGGGAGCTGGATAGCACCATTCAAGTGGGAAATGCGGTTGGATATACAAACTCTTCAGTGCACTTCAGCTACAAAGTAAATGACCACAATTCTTTCGCTTACATGTTCATCTTCCCCTGTGTTTTACAAAGAAAGATTTAATAACCATATATAACGAGGCGGACTTGAGTCAGAGGAACAGCAATGTTTTAAACATCTGGTCGCGTCAAGATCATTTAAAGTTATTGGTAAAACTTGGTGGGATATGAAAGTGTATTGAGGTTGTATAAATGTCACATTATTTTGCTGAAGAGACGCTTCAAGATTCATGTGTTTGTTTGCAGCTGTTTTAGAATGTCCCAAGTAGAAATATTGTAATTTTGGGTTCAATAACATGTTAGAAGAATAAGAGAAAAGTCCGTAGGGTAGCGTTGAGTACATTGTACGTAATTTAAAACTTGACAAAGAATATTAGGACACCGGCTAAAAAATGAATACTCGCCCTACCCTGCTAGTCTGCTAATGTGATCTCGACTTTGTATTATTGTATTATTTTACGGTTCAGTCAAACTGTGACTAATGCTACTGTACACAAACGATATTCATTGTGCAATCGAGCTTAAAACTCTATCAGAAAGTTGGAGCATTTCGAATGGAGTTTATAAATCAATTTCAAATTATAGAAATAATTTCGATTCGATTTTAAAGGAAGTCGATCAATTTGATTCAGGAAGAGCCTTATGAATCTCATGCCCAATACAAGACACGAGAGAAGAGAAACTGTTAAATTGGATCTCCGTATTCCGTAATACGATGGATAATTCGTGTTGTGTGAGGGAACAAATGACTCACTCACTCAGAGTTCACTTCGATAGCTTCATCCTCCTTTACTTGGGATGAATTGTACAGGGAATATCCAAATAGGTCAGTCTACAATTATAGTGTAAAATGCTAGAATTCTTCATTAGAATTTTGAGCCGACCAATTTGAATGATCCATATGTAGGATATTGGTGGATTGTAATTTGTAAATTAGGCTGCTTCAGTGATTTTGGATGTTCTTTGCGCTTAGTCCACCTAATCTGGTATTTACATTTTGAAGAGCTAACTGACTTCCTCTCCCTTGTACATTTTCTGCAATTTGATAGTAGGATGTCGTTCGGTAACAATGTAATCATAAGATAAACTATGTTTGGAAAATTTTTGAACAGTTTGCATGCACGAAGAAAGTACACTTCTACCCATTGTCTACGTTCTTCACATGTAAAATACGGACAGGACATCCCTAAAATGTAATACATTGTCGGCAGTAAGATGAGAAAAATGAAACTCTGACTGTTTGAAAAAGTTGAAAAGTCAGAAGGGGGAAGGAAAGTTCTCCGAGTAGTTAATAGAAAGAGCAGTGGTCATATTCTGTATTACAACTCCCATGTATATATCCATACATGAGTTCAACCAGGGAATTGAATAAGCAAGTTTTGTGGGAGATTTCCGTAGAAAACTTATTATAGTGAACAACTTGGTTTCCACATTCCTACAGTGTAGGACAAAAAAGTGGAACGCGTGCGGTATGAAATGACAACATGTAGCGGGCGAAGACCTAGACCAACAGCTAAAACAAAATACACGCATAGAATTCAGAGAACTAGTTATACATTGGAATTTGACGATTTTAAGCTCAATAAATTTAGAAAAATTCCTAGTAAATGTTGATAGTGCGTTCTGTGCGTAGCTGGTTAGCTGAGTCGATGATGATTTGGTGTGGGCCTGCCGTGAGAGAAATGAAAATGTAGCTCATAAAGCACAAGTAGTAGCATGTGTTGGGAAAGTGCATTGAAAGTAACTTGACTTGGCTCTTCAGTCTCACGGTTCTACTCTCTCCCACTGACTAACTATTCTCTTTTAAGGTGGGCCAAGTTTATTTTATGAGTGTTTCAGCAGTTGACAGAGAAAGGCTTCTGTAGGAACTTTTCCTTATCCTTGTTGTACTATAATGCTGTATGTTATCCTACGTTATCCTGCGTACGTTGAGACTTTAGACATCCATGTGTTCTCTTTATTTACTGTACACTGTAAACTGACTAAAGTACTCACGGGGCAAGGAAATAAAGAAGTGTTGCTAATGGGACTGAATCGGAGAGCAACTTTTGCTCATTGAGCGAAGGTTTTATTGAAGTGTTAGATTTCTTTGAGGGATTCTGTGTGTGAAGTGGAATGCCGTAATTGCTACAAAAGCTTCAGTCGTAAGGAGTAAGGATGGTGAAAGGATGGCGGATATTAAAGGGGACTACATACATAGCAGTAAAGGTTTTGCTCTCTCTCGCTCTCTCTTGGAAGTTTTATCACGGGCCAGATATAAACTTATACCACTGTCTTTAAGTAGCCCATGTTAATGGTGTTGCATTCTCGTTCAAATATTTTTTATTTCTACTTGGAGTAGCGATAATACCGTAGCTAGGCAAAGTACACATATAATAATAAATAGGCTTGCTTGTGTATCAATGGTGGTAAGGGGTATTTATACTCTTTGTTTAAAATGAATATATGTTGTCATCTTTGCAGAACATTCGTATCAGCGGTGTAACGCCTGGAAAAGGTCCGAAGAGTGGGGGCACGCAGTTGACAATTATGGGTTCTCACTTAAATATTGGCTCAAGTGTTCGGGTTTTCTTGAAGGACTATCCTTGTTATGTGAACGCGACACACTCATCTAGTTCTCGAGTTACCTGCACAACTTCACAAGCAACCACTAATGAAACTATCGCAAGACTTCAAGTAA
Source organism: Plutomurus gul (assembly GCA_019776185.1). Lineage (NCBI taxonomy): Eukaryota > Metazoa > Arthropoda > Collembola > Entomobryomorpha > Tomoceridae > Plutomurus > Plutomurus gul. The sequence continues at coordinate 4,022 of JABASC010000051.1, read as the reverse complement.
CTATTGACAATGCTGTGAGAGTTTTAGAAGATGGATTTCTTTTCCGCTACATGCACGATCCCACTATCGTTGAAATAAAGCCTCTGAAGAGTTTTGTGTCTGGTGGTCGTATGATCACTGTACATGGAACGAATTTGGATGCTATTCAGAGCCCTGAAATGATCGTCTACAACGATCATCGTGGCCAGGTCGTTAGCAATAGAACTGTAAGTGTTATTCGTACTCATTATTGCTGAATTTTAGTAGCCTACTGAAAGCACATTCTCTATGTATGTATATATGGAATGTGTCCATTAAGTGTACATGTTGGTGTGTTTAAAATTTGATGCTATATGTAATTGAATTTTTTTCTAATCAAGATCTGCACTGTTATTAATCCAACACAAATGGAGTGTCCTTCGCCTCCCATCAAGGTCGACTGGGAGCAGAAAGTTACGGTGGAAGGTCCTGGAAACGAAATTAATGGAGGAAGTACGAGCGCATTACGGGCGGCTAGAGGTACGGGTCGCCGCGGCTCCGGGGCTGAGACCACGAAAAGAGTTGGCTTCATTATGGATAATGTGGATTCTGTTCTTCATCTTCACAACTACATGGCGGCCGATAAATGTCAATTAGTCTATGTCGAGGACCCCGTTGTAACTCCATTTCCCAACAATCTCAAGTTGTACAAAGGAGATACGCTTGTCATTGAAGTAAGAAAATGTTCCATTTTCTCCATGCCACAGTTCTTTGTATCACAAGGCTGCAATCCGCTAATTTGAAATTCACTTCGGAAGCTGAGGCTTTTAATTAGTGTATTTGCTTACACAAGAGGAACGTTTATTTGTGAGGCAAAGTTGTTTGTTGTTGGTGGTGGTTTGCGGCACTAGAATAAAGGAAATGGTTCACAGTTAAAATGAATGTATTTTTGTGTGTACAGGGAGAACATTTAAATGAAGCGTGTGACGAAACCGATGTCACGGTTCAAATTGGCTCTCAAAAGTGTAATGTGACGTCGTTGGCTCAGATGCAGTTGGTGTGTACTCCACCAGAAGTTCAACCTTCAGGAAATGACGATCGAGGTCTTCCAATGGTTACGGTGAAAATTGGACAATTCTTGAAGTTCCATGTGGGATACTTGCAATACGAGTTAATGAAGACGAGTGTTTTTCCTGTCGAAGCCTACTGGGTTGCCGCCACGTCGGCAATTATCCTGCTCGTTTTGTTTGCCATCGTGGTGTTTGTATACCGACGCAAGTCTACTCAGGCGGAGCGCGAGTATAAGCGAATTCAGATTCAAATGGATACTCTGGAGAGTAACGTCAGATCAGAGTGCAAACAAGGTATTAAACTTCATTAAGGCGCTAATAAAAAAAACTGTGTTTACGCTGATATGTATATATTGCAACGAGCATGTAAAAGCAATTAATAGTATTTGCCTTAATTAAACGTGCGAAACGAAATTCATGCTTATATGGCTAAATAAATAATTTAAGTCGTTAATTTGACGGGTGGGGAAAGCCTTTGAGTTCTACACGTTAATCCTTTTGTTTAGCATTTGCGGAGCTACAGACAGACATGCGGGACTTGACAGCTGATTTGGGTGCATCCGCCATCCCAACCCTGGACCATAAAAATTATGTGATGAAAGTGTTCTTCCCGGGCGTAACGGAGCACCCGATTCTTCGCGATCCTAAAGTAAGTTGTAAAGCATAATCTCACCTTAGATTTGTTTCAATATGTTGTCTGTATAGTTTTTCTTGGATAGCAGTAGTAGTTGTTGTTCCTTAGCAGAAACAAATGGAATTGAGCTGCTCGAGTTTTCCTTAAGATGTGAAACAGTTGTCTAAGCAAATCACCCGGGATTTTCTCTCTAAGTTGTCCATCAATCTTATCTATTTCTTTCTCAGTGCTTCATCCAACTTGTTCTCTTCGTATGCCAAGTGAGCGCAAGTTGGACGAAACTTATTGTAACAAGTATATTGCTAACTTGAAATTACGGCGGACTGCTCGCAGTAGATGTGGGGTGTTGCTGGTGTGGCAGCAGTTGAAAGATAAGCCGAGCAAGGGCTGGCTAGTGATGCACATTGTGTCGTACAGTCATTTTTCATCCTGAGAAATGAAATGATGTTTCTTAGACATTTTCGCTATCATACTTAATAGTATATTCCCCAGTCCTATTCTTGCCGTAGTTTTCTTTAGTTCTTCTTTCCTTCATCATGCTCGTCGAGAGAAGAGCAGATGAGAATGATTTTTCATTGGACTTGTCTCACTTACTCATTTATTTGATTGAACGTGAAGCAGATGCGGATCAATGGGCCGTCAACCAACTACGATGCAGCCATGAGTCAATTCGAGCTTTTGCTCAACAACAAGTACTTTCTTCTGACTTTCATCGAAACGCTCGAAGGTCAGAGGACTTTCAAATTACGTGATAAGTAAGTTTTCATCGTTTTAATTTTATTTTACCTATTTTACTCTCACAAAATAACCATGGTTGAGTTGAATGCTAATATTTTTGGGGGATATTTCGTTACAGAGTTAATGTGGCATCCCTACTGATGATTATACTGATGGGAAAGATGGAGTATGCGACAGATATTCTTCAGAGTTTGTTGCACCGTCTCATCAATAAATCTGTGGGCACCAAGCATCCCCAACTGATGCTGCGACGCACGGAGACTGTCGTTGAAAAAATGCTATCCAATTGGATGGCACTTTGTATGTATAACTATTTAAAGGATCATGTGGGTCCTTCACTCTTCCTCCTCTTTAAAGCCATCAAGTACCAAATTGAAAAGGGACCTGTGGACGTGCTTACTCACGATGCCCGCTATTCTCTGTCAGAAGAAAGGCTGCTCAGAGAACCAATCGATCATTCTCTCGTGGTGAGATTTTTTTTGCTTCACAATTTCATTCCAATTTATTGGCCTTATTGTCTGCTTACCCGTACTCTGTACTTCTCTGAAGACATCTTTCGCGACAGCTTCAAAATTGAATTGTCTTTCTGTAATTTCGTTTACAATGAATAAGTAGATTAATTTCTGATTTTCTTTGCATTGGCAGACGATTCATCTCGTCCAGGAAGATCCATATTACGAAAAAATACCGTATCAATCTTACCAAGTATGTCAACAATATTTAGCTTTTTATCCGTGTAGTTTGGAGTGCATAGTAGTAGCAGCATTGTATTTAGTTGCGTCCGAGTGACTTCACTAATTGCACCGTATTTTATGTATTAACACTGTGTGTCTCTTATTGAATAGAGATTCAACTCTGTGATGTACGTACACAAACTTTTGCACTACTGCACAGAATATTTCCGTAAACGGAATGGTAGTAGTAACTATTCCGTTGTCTTCATTTAATCGTTGCTTTGTTTACTGTGAGTGAATTGATGTGTCTGTATTACATAGTTTCATATAAGCTCTTAGCTCTCACTGGATATTATTGTGTCATTTGAAAATACAAATCGTTTTGGTTGGTTGCACAAGTACTTATCTGTATGCGAGATATAATTATAAAATAATATTGCAATTAGACTTACACAAACAGCTACTAATTGTACTGTTTTTCAGCTTTTATTTTCATTTGTTAGGAGTTAGTGTCAAGGGAATGCATTTAAATTCATGAAATTGTCATCTGGTCTGGAGTTAAAATGTTTTGGTTGTTTTCGGTTGTAGTCTCCTGTAAGTTTTTTCCCCAGAGAGATTTGGCTCATTTACACGAATTCGAAAATGTTTATATTTGTGAAAGCAATGAAGGAAAAGGAAAAGCCACGAAATGAGATCTTTGAGGCTCATTTACTCCGTATCCCATAGTGTAGTCAAGTGACAAAGACAATGGAACGAGGAAACCTGATTGTGAGCAAAAAGGGTCCATTGACTCCGAGTCCATGACAATTCTTATAGAGAACCTGCTGCCATATATTTCATTGTAAGCAGAAATAGGGTTGTGAGTGCTACTCTAACTTTTGTGACTAAATATATATCTACTTACAGAGAGATATATATATACAGATATACAAAGTATATTACGTATAG
>JABASC010000050.1:0-82602 GCA_019776185.1 Plutomurus gul | reverse complement strand
GCGGCCGTTGATAATACACACACATCATTGGTTATTACATTCAGAGGCAAAATTTAAACAGAATTCAATTTAACATAATCTTAAAATTATAATACAAACATCCTCAAATTACCACAGTTTGTGTATCCATTTCCTTTTTTCCCCGAGTGCAGAAAAAGAGTTCATCGGATTGTATAAGTGCTGTGAGGATGGTAGTCTGTGCCGCTCTTGAGCTGTCTAAAATATAAAAGTATACTTATGTCTCAGTAAAAAGCAGTGTTAAAATCTTAAATAAGACATGAAGTGGAGAAAAGCTACAGAAGATCACATGTGAAGGTTTTTCATGCACTCCATAATGTTCATATATCTAGGCAGAGAATTTTCCAGGGTGTCATGTGTGTGTTGAGTTGTGTTCTGAATGCATATGTTGGGAATTGCTCTTTCCCTTAATACACACGTACATATGGATGTAGCTACAATACATAGACTACGAGACACCAGACCAAATACAGTTTGCACTGCTGCCACTAGTGTACACGTTCAAGCGAGCCAAGGATGGCAAGCCAAACCACATCCGCATCCTTTATTTATGAAACCTGCATTGAATATCTTATCAGATCAGAGGATAGTATTTGGTTTTGAAGTTTAAATTGTCTGAAATAAAGTACAAAGATGAAAAGAAAAGGAGAAAGTGTGCTTTCTCCAACGCAGATTCTAATTCCTGTCGTTTTTCGCCTGCTTTTGGCATGGCACATGAAACGAAGCGTTTTTGATTTTTATGTATTCCTTTTCCTCCAGTAAATAAGTATGTGCCTTACTTTGGATCATGTCTTCTTATTGTTAGCTTGGCCAGTTTACTTAATGTTGTAGTGGTAGTAGTTACGTTGGCTCAACTTCTCTCACTATATCGGATTCCTGTAAAATTCATGTATTGCCTACACACGCGGTCTACTATTTACTCTGCTCTCATAGTACAAAACATTCATATGCACATAGTCTGCTTCTGTTCTACTCTACTTTTGTCTTGCCAGAGCCAGATGGTCGTTCACTACCTACTGGGACGGATGCTATACACTTTCATGGCATTCGCTCAGCCTTAGAATCCTGTAGACTTTTATATAGACGTAGATTCGTAGGTGCTATTGCCTGTTTGTGCCGTCGTTTTGGCACAATGCATTAAATCGTCCGCGTAGCAGCCATTGAACATGATTTATTACTATGGTTAAGGATTTATGACGGAGAAAGCCGCTGCAACCCATCAAAACCAATACAATATTCTGGCACTACAGCCTCAGCTTCCTAAAGTACTGGAAGCCTTAAAAATACGCAACACAGAGCTATACAAAATAGATTTTTGTGTTAAACTATCCCTCAAGTACAGCCAAGCAATACGCAATTTACACGAGGCATAAGTAAATTCAAGTAGGATTTCTCTTTGATAAAAATATATTGTAAAAAGTTTTATTATGCTTTATATATTGATTTATTATTTATTGTATATTCATTTACACTCTAAATGTATATAAATTGTATTTTAGTACATACAAACGAAGGCAAGTCACTTTCTGAAATATGTACAATTTCAAATAATATTTGTTGGTAAAATTTTGCTTCCAAAATATAAAGTAGTTCCCAACTCAATGTTAGGCTAAAGCGAACTTTTGCACCAGTTCTCTCTGGTGTTTGAATTAGTTGTAACTTGTAACTGGTATTGATTTTCTTCCTGTGGTTCAAAACTACGGCGTATTATAGTACTACGTGGCTGTACGCTGTAGTAAACGTCCAAATTAAATATACTTAACGAATAGCTAAAGTGATACAAAGTTTCAACTGTTTCGCTTCTGTTCATTTTCACCATTTATGAAACTACACTAAAATGTATTAATTGAGACAGTAACTGTAACCAATTACACCCACACTGGGAAGAAAGGATATACCTAAGTATTTGAACATCACATCGGATCCAAATGACAATGAAGTGCAAAGCAAAAACAGTTTACTGTATTTCTTAAAGTGCTTCTTCATATCCCATCCAATAATATGATGTAAAATTAAGTTAGATGTAATATAATTGAGCGAAGTAATTAAATATTGCTGTAGATATACTGTGTTTATGGCAATCACAGATGTGATTTCTGATTTGCTGGGTAAATACGTTAAATCGTTCTCTACAAGTATTGCCGTGTATTTTGTAAGATGGTTTGTCTTTGAAGTAAAATGGTAAAATCCGTAACACTTTTGCTTTAAATGTATCTAAATATTGTTGTATTTTTTAAAAATTGATATTTACTTAAGACGCATTATTTGAATAATTATTAATAAAATTCCTTTGCCTCCCCATCGGGATTCAGTAAATTCTCTATGGTTCGTTTGCGTTTAGCGTGGGCATCGCTTCACCCATTGAAAAAGGTCTGCTAACAAGGTTGTAGCGTCTAGTAAATATCCGCAAGTGGTCCTATTAATTAATATACTTGTGGTAGCTGTGATGAGATGGCCTTTAGTAACCCAATTGCTCGAAGCAACCATAAAAGAGCCAATGAAATGCAGACAAAGGCAAAATACAAAATGAGATCATTAGCAAGGTACAACAGGAAATCATATAAATATTAGTAGTTAGGTTATAATATGTACATAAGTATACTCGATAGACTACGTCATATGTCGATGTATTAATAGAATAGAGTAAACATGATTTTTGTAACTGTCAAGGTAAAACAAAGGTATTGTTAGCAAATCAGGGAGAAACGGAGAAATGTGAGTAGACTTGGTTGTGATGCTATCTCCTATGTACTTACCAAAAACAAAACAAATGAGCTGACTCGCGAAACAAAGAAGGAAATTCAAAAGAGTCAACAACGTTGACTCAACATGTAGAAACTCTTACTAGCATTGTTTTCAGTCAGAAAATAATGAGCACAGTATAATAATGTATGAATCATGTTTATTTACTGCTTGGTAGTGTTTACACTAAGTTTTAATACAACAACTCGTATAAAAGTTATTTTAATTCCTATTTTGTAATGACGACATAATAGGAAATACTTTTTAGTACGTTTACTGCAGAATTAATTTTTTCTCCTTATTTTGACTTCCAATTAGTCCAAAGAAAGAAAATAAAAAATATTGTATGTTCAGGTTTACTTAAGCGTAACCATTGTTTAAAGTAAAAGACTAGAGATTACACAATCACAGGCATCCATAATAACCATCGAGAAAGGAGATCAATGTTTACTAATGCCAAAGTCTAGAGTTTGTTGTAATTGAGAAGCTTTTTGTGTTAAAACACAAATACCATTGTTATCGGGCATCATGTTCGCGGCATTTAAGTTCCCTCTTGCTCAGCAGACCGAAAGCAATGTCAAAACACGGTTCTCCTAGTGGAGTAAAACTAGAAAAGTCGTTAGCATCTTTGGCCAGTTTTTGCTGCTGAGCGAAAAACAAGCGTGTAACATGATAGCAGGTAGTACAACATGCTACACGACATATTTTCATGGTTTATAGCAACGCGGTGTTCCTTCCAAAGACATCAGTGGAAATTGTTTTGTCTAGATAATGAAAAATACCGAAGCTGGAAACGGAAAAAATATAAATGACTACAGAATGAATTACTACACGTGCTGCTTTTGATATAAAAAATCTGTTTCCTTTAGTTTTCTCCGATTCTTCCTGCCTACTCATTGTTAGTTTAATGGACATGGAAACCAAGTGCCTTATTTCTCTTCTCCTATTCCGTTCAGATCCTAGTACGTTTTTTTGTAAAAACAACTTCAACTGTTGCCGATTCACGGTAGTCCTTACGCTACTACTACTTACACATGGAGTTTTTCATCTACACCACGCAACGTTATTTGCCAACTAAGGATATTGATGTTGAATCACAATGGTTGTGTATACATATATTAAAGGACACGCAACCCTTTCCAGTTGTGTTATTTTGTGTACTTCGTTAGTCTAAAAACATTGATAATAGAACAAAGTGCATGATTTCCTCTAGTTCCATATTAATGTGTTAAAATTGTATTAAGAGCTAAACTAGCAAAACATCTCGATTTTCATGTTTGTCCCAGTGTAGTATACAAAAATGCATGTAATATTTCATGTACTATTGTACTTGAATACAAATAATCCTGTATAGATTGAATCATTTCGATTAACCTGAAAACCAGGCGTTATTCAACATCATTATTTCCTTGTTACATTCTGTGACACATTGGAGACGGTCTATTATTCGGCCTACAGCATTCATCAAATTGTTTGCATCTTAGCAGAGAAACTCCCAAATGTTAAATTCGCTGTAGAGTAAAACATAGTGTGCCTATCAAGCGTTTCTTTTATACTTACGTACAGACATTAGGTTCTCCATTTTACTACGTACTATTTATAGTGGATACAGTTTGTTTCACAGGTTTTCCTGTTTTGTTGTTATGTGTTGTAATAGCAGACAGGTACTTTTTCTGGACAGAGTAAGAAATACCACCATTACATTAGGAAATGATCGTCCTGCCACTTAGGACCTATATGGACGAAAGAAATTTGGTCAGAGCTCATAAACCACAAGGAAGGACAAGGAAAAATCCAAGCCACACCAAACCACTGATCGATACTGTGTTGTAGTGGGGAAGTGCTCAGAGAATAAAGGATGATGCTCAGCAGCATTTTGTGTGTTTGTGTGTGAGAGAGAGAGAGAAAGAGTCGTTGCATTATTCGATAAGAGGAATGGGCCACCGCTGCTCCTCTGGAATGAGCAGTACACAACATTTCGTAGCAGGTTAAACTGGTCCAGTGGGCCAAACGAATTTCTCCCATTACAAACACACGGAGCTGCTTTCTCCTCTGGAACGCATTACCACAACATTTCATTTTCATTTGCCCTCAAATCTTTAAGTACACTCATTTAGTTTAAAAAACAAATGGAACATGGGTAATAAAATAGTGGTAGCAAAAATCGGGCTCAAACTGAAACACTTGCTTTGAAATGTGTATTTACGTGTATACTATAAGGATGCAGCATGTGAATTTCCATTTCCTTCCGCCAAAGTATTTGGTTGATACATATTGTTACTATTAATATTTGATTCGCCGCTGTTGGCGCCTCTATCATGCTTTTCCAGCGAGCTGAAGAAAATAATATATTTGGATTTCTTTTTGATACATAGACATAGTTTTCCCAGTGGAGCCAACCAGATGTTACATACATAAGATTTGTTTTCCCTCACTGCATCAGTCATCAGCCCATGAAAGAATCAAGTGGATGCTGGAAACTCGCTTGAAACATTGCATACGGACACATTGCACAGAGAATACAGTTGGGGACTGGGACCACTACTACTACTACTATATAGCGTTGCGCACAATATCTGTAGAAATTATTGCCATTTCTTTTCTCTGTGCCCACAACAATGATGTAAGTGTAAATATATCTTTAGATTCGTAGCGGGGAATCAAAGAATGCACACATGCTGCTTTATAAACTATGTGACCCATTTCCTTTGCTCCCACCACCGAAGAATATGTTCATTCTCGCTGGGAGTTAATGTAGGAAAAGAAAACAATAGCAGAAATTCTTCCCACACAACGTTACTGTTTAGTAGTAGTACTGGCAGTGGAATAGCTGTGGAAGAAAAGTTGTGTGCAGGAAAAGTAACTTCACTTCCCACTTGCAATAAAGACATTGAGAGAAAAATTCCTCTAAAATCAAAACAAATGTTGTGAGCAACATATATTCCAAATTATTATTGCATATGGATACTTTAGAAATCCCGCAGACTTACTTGTCTTAGCCCCAAAACAAAATAAGTACTGTGTGGAGAAAGTTGAGAGAAAGTTATATTAAAATCCTGTAAGTGGTTGGAGGGAAATCAAATAGATGGTGTGTAGCTGCAATATATAGTAAGCAAGAAATTTTTGGGAATACGGACTCAGAGCAGCAGCTACTCCTCAGAGAGTGTTCTCTGTTCACTAGCTGCTATCTACCTACGCAGCGTTATTCATGCGACGCTTCTACTGTACTTATATACACACATAAGGTATTATAATGTACTTGCTGGCATCCTTTTCTTTTTTGGATTGAATTTCTTTCTTTGGCACACTTTACATGTTTTATTCCTGTGAGAATTTTATAGCCAGTTTAAGTTTACGTAAGCGAAGTCTCTATCTTTTCAAGGGAAAAAAGCGACTTGACTGACTGATGCGATGTCAGTCAGTGATAGGAAAAGAAAGAAGATTTCAAGTTGTGACGTGACGAGGAAAGAGAAAGCTTTAACTAACACCAGAATACAATACATACTTACCTAGTTACCACTACATGTACTTTATATGCTGCTGTGTGTTAAGCGTACTTTTCTCAGAAGAAGGCATGTATTGTGCTTCAGATAAGCAAGTGCTTACCTTTAAGTACGTATAGAATAAAACTACGAGTGTGACTTTGGTGCAGAAAATGCTACAGTACTACTTGTATGTACGCTAAGGCTCTATAGTGTATTTTACATCTATCCCTATAAATAGTGGATAGAATGGAGCACAAGATTTTCCAACCACGTCCTAACACACATACATGGGCAACACTCGGGCACATTTCCAGATGCTAAAGCTAGAATGTTCGGCTTAGATAAATTCACAGCGGAGAATCTTGCTCGGTCGTATTGTGTATTAGCATCCAGAACCTCTTGTACTTTCACCAGGGGTGTTATCATCCAGCATATTATAGTACAACATAGAACCAGAAAACTAAATCTTCGTCATCATTTGGCAAAAACGACTATAACCATCAAGTGCAGTTAATAGCGTATCTTATGTGAATATTCAAATTCCTACAATGATATGTAATTCTATACCAGATGACACACTACAGAGCACATTTCACAACTCAATGCTTTTCTTGTATGCATACTAGTTTAGACGTATTCCGAGACTTGTATGTGAAATAATGTTTCCAAAGCCAAGGCCCTTGACGCCGACTGTATTTGTGCACTGCTTCAGTCAATATTTGTTGATGTATGAATATATTATTATTATTAATTGTATTGTTGAATTGTCCAGTGTGCTGTTACTAATTTGGCGATACATCGAATGTGTAATACGTGCTTAAAAACTCATCGGTCGAGAAATACACACTGAAATAAAGGTTGCGTATGATTTAGACATGCTAGGTCATTACTCTTGTTTAGGCACGATGGAATACTGTGAAGATATTCGGTGTTATCTATATAATCCCAAGATATACAATATCTATTTGAAAATCTGCGATTCACAACCAGTCTGGAGAAAAAACTATGAAAGTCGTAGCTAAGAACGGCTATAACCTCGAAAATTGTCTTGCATCAGCTTTTTGCTGGTCGAAAATTTTATAGACCCTATTGCAATAAAATTTACAAGGATTTTACTCCGAGGATTCCTCAATGAGATATTCAAGAGTTAAGTGCCGAGTTGGTTGAACTGGCTGGCTGTATGCGAGCAGAATCTGATATACATATCTGTTCTAGTATCCACACAGATAGGTGCACATAAAGAATAAAACATGGTGAAAGCTCTTGAAATTTTTTGTCCCTCTCTTCTTAAAAGAAAAGTGTACTCTAGAGCTGTGAGCCAACTTGAAGTGCATCTTCATTTTGCCATGTCGAAATGTGTTGGCGTTTGTACTTATGGATTTCTTTGATTGCTACATTATAAGAGTAGAGCATTGTACTTGCACAGCACTTGTGACCTTCTCCATAGGTCATTGCTCTAAATGTCACAGACGTAATGAAGTCCGTAGAGAATTCTTATCAACCTACTAAGATATCACCAATTTGTACTTTTAGATAGAGCTGAATCTGCGAATATCTCTTATGACTCTGCTCTCAAGAAATACTACAGAAAATGTGAAAACGATAGTGTTAACAGTATTTCAGTATTTGTCCTTATCTCATGCCACAGAAAATTGCCAATTGCCATTCCAAACTATATTGTGATGTGAATGTAACACACAACATGCTCCAATTTCAGAAACTTGAAACTGTAAGCAAGTTGTATACCCACACAATTGAAATTCCAGACGCTGTGGCCGAGTTCTATTTATTCTCGGCAATCAAATATAAATACAGAATATCAAAGAATTCAGCTTTCTCATTCATAACTGTTATTCAAGCTTTGGAATTTTCGTATGAGAAAATACCAGTCTCATAAATAGTTCATGCAGCCAACTCCACTATATACCATTTATTGTGAATGACCTATTGAAAGTGAATCGATCAGTCATATTTAGCCAAAATATACAATTCGTTTGTAAATAGAAATATCCGTTTCTCGTATTAATTAATCGTAATCGGAACAGTAATTTTGACCGCTCAATTTTTATTTAAAAATGAACAGCAATGACAATACATAAATTTAGATGCACAGATGTAGGTATTTTCCATAACTCCCATAACAGTGATTTTTCGTGTAACGTTTGCAATACAAAATATAGAGGCAATATATTTAAACAATGCGGAATAACAATTTTTTCAGTTGTACGCTTCCGTGCGCCTTGTAATCGCGAATAACACAATATTGGGTATTTTTTTCGCAAACAAGATATTTCATATTATTCGAGAATTCTGCGCCTTTGTTTCATTTCTAGAGAATCGCCGAAAGAATAGAACTCCCGCTTATTAATATGTTTACAGACCAATACAGAGAAAAGAGATATTACCAAAACGCAGAGACTGGAAAAGGCTGAAATGTCGAAACGAGAAAGCAATTCTAATACCTACATATAATAATACAGTGAGCCTTATGAATTAATGGTACGTGGATGTCAAATGTGCAGCAGCAAAAAAAATCCCATAAAGTACGCAACAATATGGTTATACTATGGACACATTCAAGACATCATTCTCCGTCGAAGCAAAAATCGCATGCATATTAGTGGCGGTGGGGTCGAAATGAGAATAAGACGTAAAGCAAACATGGGAGAAAATAGAAAAATCTAACCCTTGCATTTGAAAGTAGGAGAAGGGGCTTTTAGAAATAGAGAAAAAATATGCGTTAAGTTACTGTGTGTGTGTGTGTGAGTACATACTGTGTGTACGTAATGCATGCATGAATGTGTACGTGCATGGAGAAAAGATAAACGGAAGAGGGGAACACCGCGATCGTCCAACCGAAAACGCTGATCTCAGACTCTGTACATTATGATACTTACGAATAGAAAGTCTTACCTAGTGCTTGGGCACATTCATCCATGGGGTACGCATTTGTCTGTGCTCGCATTGAATGTGGGTTCATAAGAGCAGAGGAGATAGTAAGAAGGACTAGGGAAGACGTGCCCCTTATTATTATGCTTGTATTTGAAATACGACTATGTATCATAGACGAATGGAAATGAAATTGAATCAAATAACTCGGAAAAAGAATCCGACATATTTTAAAGACAGAAAATGATTTGTTTGCTTTCTACTAGGGCGGAAGCGGTAATAATCCTTGCCTTGTCTTTCTTGTAGAAAAACATTTCTTGTGAAGCGTACAAAGCTGTAAAGGCGAAATCACAACTTCCTTGTTTTCCCCTCCTTGTTTTGGAAATATTTCAACCCTCTTGTCATCTGATGGTTTCGTTCAAGAAATTCATAGTTTTCTTCAATGCTGTGGCAGTTAAGTCTGCTGAGACCTAATGCGCTTAACTTGGTCATATTTCACTCTTGGATGCATTCTGACATGAGACGTATTATCTTTGTATCTTGTGCTCAGGGAGTCAATATTTTTCTCCTTTCTTCCGCGCTTATTGAAAAAGTATTTGTCTGTACTTTTTTCACAATCATTGATTGATTTATGGCTTGTAAATACGTTTACTAAATACAGTAACATTGGAATATTATTAGAGTTTAAATAAATTTTTACAATATGAAGAAATGTTGCATGCAGGAATTACGCACTACTAATTCTTCAACTCTTGACAAGCACAATTCATTCAACAAACGAAGCATCTTTACAAGTCGTACTTGTTAGGTATCTGCTTTCAATTCTGTTATAAATAAATAGAGGTAGATATTTCCCAAAGGCATAGTTTTACCTACCCAAAATATCTAGTGCAGGATACAGCTTGAGTTGCCAATTGATTGTAATTAAGATAGGATGACTTAGAATGTAGCATTATAGAATATAGAAGTCTGACAAGTGTATTATGTTCAGTATTTATAGATACGATTCTAGTGAATTTCCAAATTTGTATTCGCGAATCAAAGAGAAAGTAGAAAGGCAGAGTATAGTAATAAATGCCTATTCAATTAACAGAGTAGAGCCTTGTCTATTTCATGCACATAATGGCTGTCCTTGTTTTCATGCCAGCGCCCGAGAGAATTTGACTGGAAATGAAAATAATATGCCATTTTGTAGGTTTCAATAGCAAAACCATGTGGCTGATAGATTCCCACCAACATTGAATAACAGCAAGAAAGTCTCCCACCTAGTATCCCCAATATTGTGTAGAACATAATGCCCCAGTATTTATGTATATTACAAGAATTGCTAAACTATTGTGGAAAGTTTTTCTGCTCTATTGTTTGAATTAGAAAGACCGTGGATGGAAATTAATAAGTATTTCGGCAGAGCTCAAATGCTACATTGATGTCGAATAAAATGCTACTCCTTTAGCCGTTTGCAAGTTGTGAAGACATTAGTAATGTATTACTCCATTACTCGGAACTTTATTGAGAAAAACGATTAATCTTTTGCTTAGCATTTGCCAAGCTGTGCGGCTCTTAAGTCTGAAGCCGTAGACACATTTTTCCTCCGCGAAATCTACCTATCACCGAAAACTAATGTATACAGATATCTATATTACCGGTATGTAACCAAGTACCTAACATTTCTGTTGAGACTCTCATGTAGTTCTTTACGATACTAGGTATATATAAGTATCTGGTAAAAATGATTGCACATTGATATGGAAACTATGAAGAATCAAAGGGGCCGCGCCGCAAAAGCCTATAAACTACTGTATACAAAGGGAATCATATTCTGAGTCAGTTCGGAAATAGGTCGTTTATTGAGCTGTTAACCAATTTTTCTTTGTATTCACCAAAAGATTGCTTTTTGATTAATAAAGTTTTCCCTTTCGAAAAAAAGCAGTCCAAGACTACAATGGCTATATAATGAAAATGAAAAACTAGTACAGTTCCTTCATTCAAGTATATAGTAGTCTACAGTTTCCTCTGCACATACTAATAATGAGACAATAAATTGCATGGAGAACCTATACTATGTAGTAATAGCACTAGATGGTTATTATGGGTGCAGTATTCTATGTGGCAGAGGCGGTGCACGTTGCTAAATCTATACGAAGAAAGAAAATGGCACAGACACATAAACGAGTGAAAGAGTGGAGCGACTGTTGAGTGAGACGTATTACGTTGCACAAGACAAGAGTTGGAAAAAGACAAGAGATGGAAAAGTGACAGTGAGTTAGACAGTCCGACAACGACATGAGAAGAAGAAAATAAATTTCTACAGTAAAAAGACTGATATAAAAGGCAGAAAAAGAGATGTGAGAAAACCCAAGAGACTAAACATATACTTCTGTCTTGGTTATGGCCAGATGTTTTCATTTCTGTGTAGCGTCTTCTCCTCTTCAGAAGCTTAAATGAGAATACAGTAGACTTCCACGACCAGGAATACGTACTACGTATTTATATTATGTAGTATGCTGGGAGACACACTGCACACTTTCCCCGCATTAACTAAACCAAGTAGAACAAGCTGTAGGTATGTAATTTAATCCGACGATATCTACTACTCATGTGTCATGTTGTTGGTATGTGACCTTTCACTGTCTTCCCACTGTGTTACTTACGCAAAATCTACCGCAGCTGAAGATAGATTCTGACACAAATAGAAAGTGTGAAGTGAAAGCATTTCGTTTTTCGTACTGACTGCTGGTCACTATTTCAAACCGACAAAAAATCCATTAGTCTGTATACATGTTGTGGGATAACCCACGTAGCCGGCGGTGGGCGTCAACAAAAATTTGAAGTATGGGAGTTACTATCACATTCACTTGTAATTTGGAAAGATAAATTATTCGAATAAATATAAGGAGATGTAATTTTTTTTAAATCGATTTTTTTGAGTTATAACTGTTTGCTTTACTTATAATGTGAATTCATGTACCTTAAAGGAGGTTAAGTGAACCTGCTACACATTTACTATTGCTAATAATAGGAACGAAGTTAATTACGAGGGATGGGTCGAGCAAATGGTCCAAAAGCCAGCAATTGGGCTCATTTACAAATTGCTCCTCGGGTTCGTCCTATTTGGATCTGAACATTCTTGTAATGAATAATGTTGAACCACTGTCATTCCATTATTATGTCCGTTAGAGAGCTACAAGGATTGTCACAATAAGTCTGGAAACACTGAAATAGGATTTAATGGACAGCCGATTGTGGAACTGTTCATCACAAGAATAATGGGCTATCAGGCAAACCATGTACATGCTATAGAGCTAAATCAATCGTTCAGCACGCTACACTGATGGAACCATCAATTACATCCAATGGGTACCACCTATTCCTAAATAATAGTAAAAAAAAGTATATTTTCTCTATAATAAAATAATTTTCGGAAAAATGTGAAGTCAGAATCGATAGATGAGTAGAGACACTAATGAATATCTGTACACTTACATTTTTCATAAAAATAAATAACATGCATATGACGCAGCAGTTGCAGTTAATGCAATGCAGGAGAAAGTTAAATACGTTGAAGAGCTGGAAGAGGGTGTTGCACTCCTTTTTCGTGAGTTGAAGTACAATCGTTGACAATCCCTGTAGCCCACATTAAAGTAGGAAATGTACACTAGCTTTTAGTACAATCGAATCGAGCCAGAGTTTTAAAAATCGTATTTTCCATTGGATATTCTTCAAGAATAGTAAAAATGATCAGACTTCAGATGGTATTCATGGATATACTTACTGCATGTACAGAGCAGTGTTTTAGGAACACCGAACACGCGACAGCCAAAAACACAGAAACTACATCCGTATTGTATTACATCACATTGGCTGGTAAAAACAAAGATAAAGCCAATCCCACACATAATAGGCCATCAAAATGCACCAGACAAAGACATTTTCGCTTGGCTTCCATTTCGACATTCCCTAAAATATTCTTGTGGAATATGTTCTTGGGGTTAGAAACACATGAGACTTCTTGAAACGAGTACGTACACGTATTATGTGGTGTTGGGGAAGAAAAAACGTATCTCGATTCTCTGTTGTGAAAAATAGTCGCAGTGACGTACATAACAAAGTACATACGTCGAGGAGCTGAAAATTGCTTAGCATGTGAGACAGTGGCCGGTTTAACGGTAAGTGTAGTTAAACTCGATTTATCAGTACTTTTGAAAGAAGAAGAAGAAGTAACTCGAATGTTTTTTGCGTCTGTCGCGCCCAACACTATCCACTTTTTGCCTTAGTTACTAAACTTGGAAATTAAATTTTCTCTTAAGTTTATTTAAAAGTTGCTATCACTGATTCCAAATAAATCACATTGTTTTAAGGACGTCTACGAACTTAGATAAGGTAATGTACTAATACCATAAAAGGACTATATAGTTGTAGGAAATTCTTCTTAGAAAAAGGAAAGGGCTAAATCATCCTTTTTGAAGTCCACACTTTACTAAAAATGTTCCCATAAATAAGCTGATAAAAGTGATAAACTTTTTTACTCTGATCTACACTATGAAACGAGTCGATTCTCGGAGAAAGGGAACTCTCTTCTGTACATGTATGTTACTCTGAAAGAAATTGACAGTACAAACACAGAGAAAGAGAGAGAGAGGAGAGAATTGTACATAAAAAAATTTACGGAATGAGCTTTGGAAATACGGGAGAATTGAAACAAAAACGACGGAGAGAAATTCAAGTGAAAACAGGAAGAAAAAATAAAAAGATTAGAGCAGTAAAGTGAAAGAAGAAAGCGAGTGAAAGTATGAAAAGCATCAGTTCGGTCTCCTCTTGGCTGAACAGAAGCGTAAAGGAGAGCCCAGTGCTCCGCCGGTAGTTTGTAAAGCCTATCGATTCATTTCTTTCGTTTTTTCACATCTTAAAAACACAGAAGAGTGAACATGGATAGGACAAGACCACAAGAGTAGTCAAGTCTGCCTTGAGCTTCCGACATGTGGTTTGCTACGCTTCGCTTCTTTTCGGTTTAGTGCCTACTACTACTCCGCGTTATGCTACTACGTTGTATGTAATGAAACGAGTATGTTCCCTTCTTCACTCAACGATATTAATCTTTGGATTTTCGGTTCTTCGCTCTACTCACTCATCTCCAGTCTAGTCGCGAGTACGAGTGCCGGGCTTGGCCCGGCCTTAGCCAAGCTTGGCTTAGCCGTATGGCTGATGACAGTGGAAGAAATAAATCATTCAAGTGATCATTATCATTACCATGAAACACCATTGTTGTGCCTGCTACACTGGGAATCATAAAGGCTTTGATTGGCTCGTCCCTATCCAAAACTAAAGCGCTCACTCTGCTCCACAATTCAACCAAGTCACTCGTTCTTCTTATTTTTTTTTACATTTTACAGCGATTTCTAGACTTTTTTTTCAAAATTTTTTAACCACTAGCTGCAGTATTGCACTGCAACCCGGCTGATACTGTTTTTCTCACATAGTGACTGCTAGCCATCCTAGTAGTGAAATATTGGCAAGAAACTGCTACATAAGATACATAACACGATTACACAAAATATAATAGCCCGAACATTAGAGAAAACAGTGAAAAGAAATAGCCTTAGACTGGTGAATATAATCGTAGAGAGAGGACTAGCAATGGTAGTTGGTAGTTTAGGGCCAAAACTCCAGGCATGACTATGAGTTAGAAAAAGAAAATTTATTGCACTCAGCTCTGCTACATTTTCGATATGAGGGATGAGCCGAGAGGCTTAAAATGTTTAGACATGATATAATACCTACTAACGTTCATCGCTAAATGTGATGTGTGGGGATCGCCTCCTTAGTTACACTAATAAAAATACATACACTACCATTCCTATTTCTACTGCAAATGAAGCATGGAGCTCAAGTTAACTGGTGATGGCTGGCTCTACAAATGGGATCTACTACTTAAACACAACTGTGTATGTAATACTATATGAGTCATAGAATTGCTATCTTCCATCCTAACCTAATGCAATGTACTAACAATAAGTCTATTTGATACTATGTATTACTCAATACTGATACGATGGGCTTAAAATAAAATAGCTGTGCTCCCTTTGAGTTCACTGTCCGTGTTGCTCTCTGACTGAGTTCCACTATTAGGTCAGAGCAACTGGAACAAGGGGAAAGACATATGCACACCATATAACAACTATAATATATTTGTGTACTTCACGTGGAATATAATGTAGGTATGCTACTATGACTAAGTATGTACACGGGGAAAGTCGTCTCTCTATAAGTGAAAGTAACAGCTTTTGGCAGAATTGCCATCACACAGTATACTTTTAGATATTTCTGTGAACTTTTCGTGCTTCAGACACACATCTATCTACTACTCTGCACAGATAACACTGCATTTATCAAGTAATAGTAGCACTCTTTCCTTTCTATTTTACTCGTGCAAAGGCCAACCATATTTTACTGAAATTTATGTAGATAAAAAGAAATGGAAACTAGGTCTCTGTAACGCTCCCCCTTTTTCTTCTTCTTCACACTTATCCTTCTGGCGTCATTTTATTTCCATTTCTGATGCTGTAAGAGCCTGATATACATTTGTATCCTGCTTCTAGATCGCTTTTTAAAAGCCAATCATTCTATAGAAAATATCTACATGACCGTAAGTGTCAAAATTTGGTACTTTGCAAACTCATTAGATATTTCATCGAGACGAACAAAATTATATCATAAAACATTATTACGCCGACGTATTTATAATATATGCATATAATAAATGAAATAGTATTGATGTATAAGTAGGTGTAATGTAAGTATGGAAATGCTGTACAATGTCTTCTACAGACACGTGCAACTGTAATGTGCGAAACACCCATAATGCGTAGTGTAGTTGTGAATATGAGTGTACGACAATTCGGCGTAGTGAAATTGCGTAGACCGGAACAATAGAAGATGTCTAATCCGCTTTCAAGCCCAAATCATTTTACGATTCTTTTTAATGAAGACGTTTACTGTAGAGACCGAGTTGAAGCCCCTCCTACCTTTCACTAACGTACGATGATAAAACTCTTAATATAAGCAAAGTTAGATTTATCTTCTACTTAAGGCAAAATCTTCAACCCATTCATCAACCAAAACTGCCGCCTATGTAGAGATTCTTCGACAATCCCTTTGTACAAGATCCATGCAAACGTCTTCTCATACGCTTTGCGCACACAAACTACGCTCACATTGTTTCAGCTTTCGGAATAAACAAGAAAACATTTTATCTGTTTGTATTTGTATTCGGTATTTGTTGAATGTACTCACAGTAAAGGAACAAACATCAAACATGAAGGACTTTTTATATCCCATGCTCTTTCTATTAGAAATTTTGAGATACACATAGATAAAGAAGTTACACGTTGGAATACTGCTGAAAAACGAAAATGCTCTGCGAGATATTCGTTAAACTCACTTAGTTTGTTTCATGACTCACGCAAGAGACAATTACATAATAGACCAGATAGGAGAAAAACAAGTCTGAGCTACATTTTATATTATAAGACAATAGATGGGAGATAACATCTAGAGCTCATTAATAATAAATATTCGTGCGGATGAGTCGAGTTTGTTGTGGTGTATGGTAAATAGTTGGAGGAAAATCTCCTTTATTATCTCACATTTATAATAATACCTAGTTACATAAATCAGGTTTTGTTTGCAAAGAAATTGCAAGACGACGGGGAAGGAGCGGGTGCTAGCAACTTTTTTTAAAACTAAGAACATAAAGTATTTATTATAGTATGCTGACGACCACGACAAAGGAAATCAACACCGAACCTAAATTTACTTCCTGTTTTATGTTGTAATGTAAGAAAGGGCAAAAAAAAATCCTTGAGACATAATATACTGGATGAAATTTTTTGAAGCATGTATGGAATTTATTCACTGTATCTCAGAGATAGACAGTTTAAACTATAAAAAATTGTTCACGAAGCATTGACGACTGTCGGGGTGTACAATGTTGAATGTTGTTACAAGTTCAAACGAGGAAATGGAGACACAACGTGTATAAAAAGTTATCTAAAGAGAAAACCCCGAGGAGAAAGAGAGACCAGTGAATAATAGTAATCCATTAAATGGGAATTCTGTAAATAAATTGTAATTTTATATTCCTCCCATTAATGTTTACGGTAAAGTGAAGATTTTGGATTTAAGAAGGCTCAGGGCTCACAGCCGCCTATCCTCAGTCGACAACACTTTACGCCGCACTGTTGACTATATACAGGGTCTTAGTAGGCTCTATGTGGTTCATGCATGGCGCTTGGAATGCTTTTCAATCGAATTCTATTGTGTGGTCTGGATAAAGGAAATAAGAGAGTTGTAAGCATAAAAGTGCAATAAGTGTGGGACTTTGGTTGTACTAGTGTACACTGAAGTCCATAAAGAGCATCTGTATAATATTGCACTCTATTGTCGTCCGAACGGATCTAAAATTTTGCCCGTCCTAATATGTTTAGTTCACAGCCTGTCTGAGCGAAGATTGGAATCCTACTATGACTTTTTTCAATTCAATCCACCCAAAGTATCTGTATAATGCTTATGCTGTGTCGAACAAGTTTCTATCTGGCAAATGAAAAAAAATCTCAGTAATAACTGGAGCCATTAGGCGAGGTAAATGTTGCGAAACTAACAATTGCTGAAAAAACTCAGCGCCAACCTAACCACTGCTTCTCTGTGGACTATTCATATCTGTGTTCACAGAAAGAATAGATATTACAAGTATGCCCACTATACATGTATACAATATATATTGGTATAACAGTGTATTCATACACAAATATATCGTAATATAGCAATATAGCCTTCTTTATAGCCACGTTTTTATGTAGCCACCAAACCAAAGGACAATACATGTATACAAAAATAGACAATGCAGGGATAATATTAAAACTTCCCCGGAAGATAATACACTATCACAAGGCATTTGGCCGAGAACGACATAGTCCCCAAACAGACACTCACATATATCGTACTTACTTACATATGTACTAGTAGACATACGAAGTGAGTAATAATACATATATTATAACATTTATAGTTATAAGTACACGAGTTGGGCTTCCTCCACGTCCAACGTCATGCTGTATGTGTTGTGTGCATATCCTGTATACATGTGAGCAATGAGCATACCTACAGATATTGCTCTCCTAATCTTTACGGACATTTTCTGAAATAAGGATTTAAGTTGAGTTTCAGAATGCTTTCCTTCCTTCCCTTTTTTGGCAATAGAAATTTTTACGTACACTGCAAGACTACAGCCACGCTACAAAACGCACTTACAGATATGTATTATTGTAATTTCTTGCACTCAAGTGTGCACGTTCACTTCTCTGCCAAATGTATAAAGGAAAGTTTTGTATTACTAATATGGCGATAACAACGAGGAAAGTCTTCCATGAAATTTCTATCGTGTGTTTGTACTTAAAAGCAGTGGCAGTATATAATGACGTGTGTCTGTATAAGTGGGACATGTTTGTACATGTCAACATACTTAACCATAGCGGCGACGAGTGTATAAGAATAAGCTTATTCAGAGTACAAGTGTATTATAAAATGGACTGTGCACCTTTAAGCTGTTTTGATTAAATGTTTGTAGGAAAAATTACTTTCCCCAGATAATGTTCTCAAATCATATAAACAGCACGCAATTTATCAATTAGCAACGTGATAACCCATGTTCTTGAAATTGCATTTGTCTCGTTCTGTTGCTTCAACTGGATATAAAAGTAACGAGTTTTCTACAAAAGAATGGCTGCATTACCATCCGCCTGTGAGTAGGGAACGAAACTCAACATATCACAGACCTACATAAAAGATTAGCTACTGTTTGAGAGAAAATGAGGAAATGGAAAAACATTCCCACTACAACACACGCGATGAATGGCACACATTCTCCTTCCAATTTATAAAATCGCAGATCAGCCTAGACAGATAAATTGGAACGTGAACTCCCACAGGTCTCTCTTTCTCTTTGAAAAGTGCAATCAAAATGTCCACATGGTTTAGAACTTTGTAAGCATTGGGAAAAAAATTCTCACAGAAAAAGTTCTGCAGAGGAAAAAATGAAAAGCTCAAAAATTGTAATTTTCGAAAATCTGGCACAAGCTGACAGTTTTATTGAGAAGCAGTTGTGGGACAGTAGAAAGAATACGCTCCATACCATTATAGTACAATGAGTTGCATAAGGTAAGCTACCTGTCTGAACGCACTATCAGATCATCTAAACTGCAAAGGTAATGCGAGCCAAGTAAATCAAAGCAAAGGACAGCCATGAATTTTTCTCCTTCATCAATAACTTTCACAATGTATTCACAAAGGCTCTGGAGAGAGTGAGAGAGAGAAAGAGTCTGATAGGAAAAGTCATTTCGACTCTTAACAGGCTACAGATGAGCACGAAATGGAATTCCTGTTGGCTCACATTATGGAAATTCATTGCTCAATGTGAAATTTTTATTCTGTATGGGAACTCTTACTCCATAACGCTCTTTGCGCACATACAAAGTAATAGCTACAATGCGTACAATGTATACTGTTGAATATCTCACTCTCACAATATATATTCATATAACGTGTGCGTACAACATTAAGAAAAATTCTACTCTACTGTGTTTTCGAAATAGGAAAAAATATTTCACAGATGCGAAACGAAAGGAAACTGGTACGAGTGTGTGTGTGTGAGAGAGAGAGACATTGAGAAATTCTGCTGGCATCGACCACACATCAAATTATAGCCTCACATTACATTCATGCGTACGCTTTTCGTCATATCGAAGGAACTATGCAGAATGCATACACATACAACATAAAACAATACACAGAGGAATTCTGTTTGCTTATTCTGTATCTCAATTTTCTCTCCGTGTCTTCCTTTTCTACTACGAACAATAAGTTAGTAAAGTTGTCAACATGGTTTAACTAAATACAAGTGTAGTTGTAGCAAGATTTTATATTTCAGACGCCGAGAGCCTGAACCTCGAAGAAACATATCCAAGGCACACATGAGAAGTAAGAGAGAACGAGGATGCCACTAAAGAGCAAAATATGCAGATATTAGTATTGTCTTTTCTTTACACTTGACGCCTTCGTCCTTTGCCAATACTCATTTCCTCAAGAAAAATTCATAGTGTGCCCGATGCGTGAATATTTTATGCAAATAACTATAATAAAATCTCCATTATTTTCCGCCTGTCTTTTTCTCTTTTTGTACACTTCCTCCGCATGCATGAATATCGATTTTAACTTCCACTACAAAACAACTAGTATCTCCCGCCTTCCCGCTAACTCTGTAGCTTTCACACTCTCCAGTACTAGCACCAGATATCTAAACTGCATGCTGTATGTAAGTACTCAAAGTTCTTCTTTTTTTACTATACAACTGTCTTGCAGTTTTTGTTGAGCGTTTTCTACAGAAATTGATTCCAGCTAAACTTATGCATCTTCCCAGCATTTTATTCATGATCATCAATATTCAGCTTGTATTGTATTTAGCTATCTCACAGATTCCTGTGCTGATACTGAAGCACCGGCTGTGAGAACAGACAAACTTCTGCTTTGTTATCGTAAGAACTACACGATCTCTCAATGTGCCATTCGCTAAACGAAATAATGGCACATTGAAAGATAGTACCCTGAATTGTTTGAATACCTTTAATTTGCATTCGAAATTTATTCCGTCAGCAACTAAAAAATGGATGAAAAATCTCAGTGTCAGTTCCATCCTTTTAGGATATTGATAAGTCTTCTGCTAATTAAATTCTATTGATTTATATCAATGACAATAAACTCTCTTACCGAAACACAAATCTAAAATGTTACATACCACAAAAAACAGAAATCTATAATCTTTCGTTTTACAATTCTTAATACCATTTAACCTTGAATTTGCTAAAATGAAAAATAGACCTTTAATGATTTCACAAGAGTTTCAAGCACTTAACATAAGAAAAATACTTTTAAGAGACAGTTTATCAATTACAGTCAACACATGTAGATACTCAGTACTAAAGAGAGAATGGAAGAAATATTGTAAATAATCAAAGGAAACCATGGTAGGTGACGGAGCGCTAGAAAGAAATAATGCGAGAAAAAACAATGAAAAGAGTAATAAGTGAGATTAGTTTGTTCCCTTGTCAGTGTTTATGGCTATAATTTAATTTATGCATGGAAACTCATATTTTCTGTCTTTATCTCTGCAATAATACACAGTAGGTTACTTTTCTCCATTATTATGAATATATGAATATAGTAGTACAGTCACAATGTCTACGTACTTGCAGACAAACAAACAACAATCATGTTCTTATAGGAAATATTAAATTTTTCATTGTGGATCCTAGAACGACTTTCCGGAGACGGTTTAAGCACACGAAGTGAGTGAACGGTGTACCGTCCTAGTAGTAGCAGCACTAATAATACAAATATACTCTCACATAGCACGGAGGAGCCCTATGAAATACTAACACTGTTATTTAAGAACAAAGGCGAACACGAACCAACGTAATATCAAATCTTTACATCATTATGGTTTAAAGCTGAAATGAAAGAATACAACGCAACGCCGCCAAAAAGGAAAGAAGCGGAAACCACACTCGGTGCTCTCCCCGAAAAGACGCTGGCATCCTGAAGTTGGATTTGCTTTAAACTATTGTTGGACTTCCAGCGCCGAGTTTTCTTCCCTTCTCTCAGTGAGTAATATTGGTTCATTTTAAGCAACAAGAGTATCCCGAATCACCAGTCGGTTTCTTTTCACAGCGTGACACGAGTTTCACTTCGTTAGCGGCGTCCCGTTGTTCTTATTTACTTGTCAGAGAAGAGGATTCACTGATTCACCTATCCTCACTTCAACTACAGTTTATGAAGGCACAACTTGTTTATGAGCACCGTAGACCCCACCGTAAATATTGTGCCGCGTACAAACACGGCGTTTTCAAGTTTAAATATAAATACCGAATTATAAAAGCTTTCGCCCTAATCAAAAGTTATATTAATTAATTCAAAAATGCGTTTATGCCACAGATGAGTAGATTAAATGTTAAATACTAATAATGTATGAGTTTCGTTATGGGAGTACGCACAATTTTTCTCAATTTAAGCTTTACAAAGCTTAAATACATCAATGTAAACACATAAAGCACGCCTTTATGAATTTGAATGTTTGTTAATGCATGCTTCTTAATGGAGTTCACAATTTAAGACGGAAATACCCGCTTAATTTTCACTACTAGGTTGTGAGCGACCAAAAAAGGTGCACAGATGATAAGCTTGCATACATAAAAACATAATACAATGAATCTACTGACAGCTTTCGTAGGCATTACAATGTAGAGTACTTTTTAATCGTGTTGTAGTACATGACATGAGTATGGCATGACAGCAGATGATATTTATTGCATTAGGAACGATGAAACACGGCTGACTTGTACACATGTGATTACCTTTTGCTTTCAAGTAGTCAGCGGATGCAGTTTGCGCTGTCGTTTAATCTCATGTACCGACTGGGAGCATTTCAACTGAAATAAATTGACTGTCATCTTCGAATTAGGCTCCTCTCAAACAATCCTGCACTACTAATAATGAACGGGTACCCTTCAAAGCATTCCCAGTCTTTACTAGCAAGGTGCATATACAATAAAATTACGAGAATGAGAGCCAAGTTGCAGAGAAGTGGAATGACTCCACGTCCGTTCTTGACTTGGCTACACTGCTAATTGTATTTAGTGTATGGGGTGAGCACAGTGGATGCGATGTCAAACTTTACTCACAATTTATAAAAGTCATAGCTGAATAGATAGAAAGTTTGTACTGCTTACAGTTCAAGTCGAGTGACACGGTGGTTGAGACTGGGACGCTGATGTTGCTGTTGGCAGCCTGACACGTTATTCTTGCATGCAAGTCGCTGCGTTCCAACCGAGCGATAGTAAGCGTGTTTGAAACCACTGCAGAGGTCATATGTTCAGAGGGTACATCCCAAGTGTCATCTAAAAGGGCGTTTTCGCGCCAAAATGTGACGCGGGGAAGTGGCCATCCTAGAGAAAAATCATGAATGGCAATTAGAAAACGGTAGCTGATGTTTTGGATGGGAGTTTTTTGAATAAAACATTAATTATTAACAAGGCATGTATTCACTATTCACCTGGGAAGTTGCATGACAGATTGAAGTTATTAGCGCAATTGTAAATGAATGGTTACTTTGTGAAAGGATTGAGCAGCACAAAGAGGGATTGGTTGATGGGTAGTGGAAGAGAATGGACCGAAAGCTCTCTAGTGACTGAATTACTCATTTTGTTAAATTATGCAGGTTGAGATCTTGGAAGGAGTATGTGGCAGCCGACTAAATTATGCAAGCAACATGGACCGCTTCATAAATAACTAGATCATAAGGAATTGCTCTATCACACGGCGAATCAATGTTCATGAATACTTATGTATCGTAAGTGGGCAAGGGAAATGGTAGCGAATTTCCGATGCATAGCCTATATAAGGTATTATATGTACATAGGTAGAACTTGCTAGGTGATATGTTGTATTACCATCTTCACTACTGACATACTTTGTGTGTGTGTGTGTGTGTCTGTATGACTACTGATACGCCGCCGACTTCTCCTGGACCACGACTACCAACGAGGTAATTTGCATTTATTAATACATATTTCATATTCGCTATGCAGCGACGTTCCACGAGTCTGCATAGTAAAAAGGACTGTAAACAAGTCTAGACTGAAGAGAAATAAGCAAGTAAGGAAAAATAGGCGGAAGAAAGTTGTGAGAAATGTTATTTACAAGGAAGTATGGTTATTTTGGCGCTCAACGATCGAGCACACTCATTTACATATTATGCATGTATGTATTATATTTCATACACAGGGGCTCGATAGAAGAACCTCGTGTTTGTGTAAGCAGCGAGACTTTTTAAAATTCTAGCTTAATTTTACAATGAAGTAAAAGGATTTAAATATTTTCGCCGTGTTAAAGCAGGCAGACGGTGGCACTATATTTTCTCTGTATGAAATATGAGGTCAAATTCTGGCTACGAAATAGAATCGATATTGCATTGCACTGTGCCCTTTTGAGATAGCATGCAGTTCGCACTCGCATTACATACTGAAGGATTCTGAGTCTGTGAAAGACTGGATAGATACTACACCAACTCAATTTAACATTTATTTCGCTTGGTGACCTCTTTTGGATAAAAGTTTATCCGTATGTTACATATCTTTCCGGCTGCATGCAAAGTTTTTGAATTGACTGCAGGGGCAACGAAAACAACCTCAATTGTCACACCCAAAATGGAAAGTTGCAAAAATCATTACGTAAAAATAGACCAGTTTCCTCTCACTCCAAAATTGGGAACGTTTTGCTTGAGGCAGTATTCTACACTTTCATTCTACATTTACAGACAAAATATCAAAAAGACCGTTACTAGCAAATAGGAAGCTGCTCCAATTGGAAATGCATGACCACGTCGCACACTTTGATCAGTATGAAATATTTTACACTGGCATTGACACTATGTAATGTTAACATCCAATTTGCACAAATTGCTATCTTGAAAGCACTAAAACATATTAAGATGGCAATTACCCATGCTAGAATATTATTCAACCCCATTCACTTTTTTTAAATGTAAATTTTAATATTACACTATTGGAAACAGGTTTTAAAAATACTTGTTTGGGTAGAAGAACAAAAGCCATAAAAGCAAATTGCAAAAAAAAATTCTTCATCTTTTGAACTTTTTGTCAATCAGATATTCTATGAACTTTACACCCACGTCAAGAGTATCTGAAGAGCAATACACCTAGAACCTAGTATTCTAACTCGGTCCTTATCGTATTTGGCATACTTTTATATTTCATGCGGACAATTTGTCAGATTGACATTATGTAAAAGGAGTATTACAATAACTTGGTGAGGAATATCAATCCAACTAGCATTTCTTGCAAATGTTTCTTGGATTTATTAACATTGCAATTCATCATGTTTTTAGAGATGTCAGTAAAGACATCTTAAAGGCTCAGAAATTCAAAAATGTTGTATTAAATGGAACGTGCAAAAGAAAAGCAATACTATTAGTTGATATTGTGGAAAAACACTCACTCACTCAGTTAATGTTAACACTTGGCTCGGCAATTTATTAAGGAAGTAGGCGAAAACAAAAAAGCGCGATCCCTATACTTTAGTGTATAGTATGTAGGTAATACGTAAGAGAATTGGATGCATGAATGAAGTTTGAAAAAAGGGAAAGCCAAGGAAACCAAAGTCCTAACCACTAGACAGCAAAAGTCCAAAGTGTGTCGGTATACACAGGCAGTGAGTTCCTCGTTCATGTGTACGTACAGGCTGACTGTAATATCTGTAACTGTAAGTATGTTGTATGTCGTATAGACAGGAAAAAATAGGATGGTACAATAACAGTAAAAACTTGGCTCATAACATATCGTATCCCTAAAAATAATATCAAAAAGTTCTTTTTCGTCTCGTCTCGCCTTCGCTTTGTTTTCATCCACTTCCTCTTCTTTCTTGCTTTCATAGTTTGTTACCTTCCATTCCACGCTACTCTACCTTCTTACAGTAAGTACTTTACTACTGACGTTGCTACTTGAAACCTACATAGGAGACGTAAGTAACGTAACAACATAGAGAAAGCCTTGTTACTTTTCTATTCAATTTACTTTTTCTTTCACTTTGTAACTTCTTGTCCATGAGACTGTGTGCGCGTATCTTTCTCTCATACGTTCTCATACTTACATATGTAGTGCGAGAGAGAACTCTAGTCAAGTCTGGTCTATTTCTACGAGATTGTTCTTTTGTTTGGCTTTCAGGTCAGCATATTGACTCAAGTTCGCTTGGCTTGCCAACTCGACTTTGTCGTCTCCTCTTTCTCGCTCTTCTCGCCGGCTTTCTCTCCTTTGTAGTACTTGGAAGATGAGTCTGCAGCTACAAGCTCTATACCATCACTGCTAACATAACAGTGGTAGTAGAGTAGGACTCGTTTTTTCCCTCTCTTCTCTCTGGTCATCATCAAATATCGACAAAGTTGCAGATACCGTTCCATTAGATTATTTTATCAGCGCTATAGAATATTTTCCTCCAAGATCAGGACTACTATATGTACCAATATAACTTCAACATAACTCCTTCTTTACTGACTGGAACCTGAACCAAGTAATGGATAACTGACACTGTTTCTGCACTTTTTTATCGGAAAAAGTTTGCCCAGTTTTATTTACACTTACGTGCATAATACATATGCATTTGCCATGTGCACGGCTTGACTACGCTTACAGCCCCTATTACTTAACATACTTAAAGAACGTTAGAACATTGACTGCTTTGCGTCTTATTGTTGTCGAGAAAATTCTCATTCTACCTAAAAGTCTTGCAGGATGATCAATAAAGAGAAGTGAGCTTGGAAATAATACGTTTACATTTAAGTACCCAGCAGTACTAGCAAATACACTTTGAAGAATTTTTTTAAACGCATTAAAATCAATTGCATTCTGTGTTTTTGACCTTTCACACATAATCTTCGTTGGTTTGTGAGCCCGTGAGTAAGGAAAATTATTGTTCATAGAAGCACGTAATGGAAATAAATGTATATTTGATGGAAAGGTAGTGAAAGAGAGAAAAAAGCTAAATTTAACTTTTCAATGTGTGCTAAGGGACCTTACGGAGGAATGAGGTAGAGTAAGTAGTACGTTATGATCATGTAAATTCAGTAAGTAGGTAAGCAAAGGTAACCAAAATTCCTTTTAGGAAATACTCGTAGGAATACAAATCGTGTCTGGAATGAGGTGAACTAGAGATTTTTAGGTCGGCAAGGCAAGGGAGCCAACTCACAGTATGAAAGAAACTGAGAAAATGATTATTGCCCCTAATTATCATAACACTAAACATTCATTAGAGAAATGTTCCTCTTTTTCAAACTACCTTTAGCATTTAACAGGACCTTAATGGGGCTCATTTACAAGGGTTTCCACTACACCTTGTAAAAAGTCGGGAATAGTGTCAGTTATGACAGGCCTTCCCTTTTATCCCTGCTTTTTATTCCTCCTCTTGGTACATTTACATCATTTTGACTGAAAATAGGCACGTTCCCGAGCATTACTACAAACTAATAATAGTAGTACAAATATAATGATAAACGATGCCTAGCAAAGCCTCAACTGTACAGCACAACAGAGCACACTTTCTACTTCTACCCAACAACCCAACTTTCGTTCCCAAAAGACTCAACTCTCGGTGTCGGATGTGTGTGCCATATATCAGGTACATCAGGTACCTATCAGTAGACCCTAAATAATATTTCTTTGAGAGCCAACGTACTTACTTAACATCTACTCGAGCACAATTCGGCTACAGGAAAACGTCTGTCCATAAGTCTGACAAGCAGCCAAGCCAACTCAGCATTGTAAGTCAGTCTTTAAGTCCGTTAGTGGGACAGACAGGTACACACA
Organism: Plutomurus gul; assembly: GCA_019776185.1. NCBI lineage: Eukaryota > Metazoa > Arthropoda > Collembola > Entomobryomorpha > Tomoceridae > Plutomurus > Plutomurus gul. The sequence continues at coordinate 54,986 of JABASC010000050.1, read as the reverse complement.
TAGACAGACAAATGAGAATATTTAATGTGATGGGGAGTCTGCAGCAGTCTGCAGTCTGCTCAAGCCTAAGCTCTCCGTATTATGCACACCATTTACCTTTAATGTGTGTGTATTTGTGTATAGCCTGTGTAATTTTGTTTTACTTAAGGTAGGAATGTGAAATTGACAGATTTTATTAAGGCAATCCTTGCAACAGCAACTTGCGTTTTGATAATAATAATGAATAGAGAGCATGCAACCCGAATATTGAACTAAATTAATTTACATTAGGTACGTTATTTGTATCGGTGTGAAAATACACTAAATTATTAAGAGGGGAGGCATTCAAAAATTATTATTTATTAAAAGAGGAACCAGAGTTAATCTATAATTATTTTAACTATTTATCCTCACAATAATATTTTTAACTTTTCTGGTGCAATTTTTATCAACCTGGCAAGACTGAGTATAATCACGTTAAAAGAAAATCTTTCTGCCTGCTTTGTGCTTCAAAAGTAAAAATATTACCCACAGATAACGTTATTTCTGTCTGAATAGACTCATCAGACTCTTTTATTTAAAAACATCTTGTGCTGAAAACGGGGAATTTTCATTTATAATCACGTTATTTAAGCTCTTATTTGTAGCTGATTTTATTACAGTTTTCTTTATAATCCAAAGGACCTTTAATTATTTTGTGAGAACAATAATGATTAACAACTAGTAGGATCTAGGAAATCAGAGTGTGTGCGGTTCGAATGTGGGAAACGGAAATTAGTCTCGATGAAAATCCCGGAGGCACTTAATAAGGACAGGAATCTTACAGAAATGTAATTAAAGAGATCGGCCTATCTAAATGACTGTTAAAAGCTTGAGTAAAGGCACCAATTGCCAATGTGCTTTAACTGAATATTGGATATAGACTTCTTACAACACAAAGACATGAAATACATCACAGGTATCATATAATAATTGCAATGTACGGCAACAAATACAAATATATAAATAAATATGTTCGAGTTGCACCGTTAGACAGGATGAGACTGGAGTTTATGCCAATGGCTCTTTGTAGAAGCGTAAACAACACGTAGATTTCACATCCGTAAATTAACATCTGGAAATCCCTTCAGTCAGCGGAACTGAAACAATTCTTAATTAAAGTGGTCTCAAGGCGCTTCCTATGTAGACTAGGAATATATACATAAGACCGTATCAAAATATTCTGCAAGAGAATTTCCATGCGAAATACTGTAAAATTAATCTGCGTCACAGATTTGAGCCACGAAAACAAAAGGACCTAAATCACCAGAAATACAAATAATGCAATGCTCTATATCCATATTAGCTGTGTAGTAATACTCCAAGCGGATGAAACTACCTTTAGGTAGCAGTCTAGATGAATTTTAGTATTTACCTTGTGCACACAGAGAGTTGCTTTGTTGGGAACCTTACTTTAAATGCAGAATGGGCATTGTAGTTCTCTATTGTTGTTTACTTGGTTCACTGGTAATATTTAGCACGCATAGTAGCTAAAGCGTGTGACAGTAATATTACTTAAAATTAATGAAGTTATCATACATACGGTAGGATATCTCATACACGGCATGAGTTGATTATCAAAATGTGTTGTGTGGCCTGGTCACACAGATCTATAGTACCGTTAATTACATTTATGCTTGATTTAACTCTACACGTTCACCAATTGTTTGCAACTGCACACGTACACACGAAATATCTCACATAGTGTAGCATTGAGCCTACGAACGTATACACACAGACATTTGTACGTACGCCAGCATATAAGGTACCCGCGAGCACATACAGTATGAGTATTGATCATGTGTACATGATGGTACAGCATTAGGCCAGCAAAATAACTCATCACAAGCGTGTGAAATGCTGTTGAGCAATCTGATAGCATTCTTGCTAAGAGTATAAAGGAGGGAGGTCAACCGGAAGGAAACAGGACAGTATGCAGACACATCATAGTACATAGGAAGGAAGTAAGAGTAAATCATAATGGATTTTCCCACGCAGAAAATAAATGCGATGACGAATATTATGTTACTTCGTAATGTATACAGCAGATAATACATAATTTACTTATTTTACTACAAGGTCATTGCAAGTGTGAAGCAAATGTGCTTGGAAACTTCATAAAAGCGAATGAACATTTTTTAATTGATTCACTTTAAAGACCACTACTTCTCGCAGATCTTGTTCTCGTTCTTTCGCATTGTTCATTTTTGTGACTAGAAGATTCAGAAAAAACTTTCCAACAGAATCATTTTTATTTGTGCAAAGCTGTGCTACATTTATTCAACATGGGATTTTCTAGTATTATACTGAGAAAAAGAAAAATTGTGATTTTTGCTGCAGTCTGTTTAGCAATTGTGAGCACTGCGTCCGCTGTAAACGAATTGGACGATGAAGGTAAGTTCAGTAAATTAAATCCACTATTTATCTTTACGTAAATATTTGGCTACAAATTTGTTACAATTGAATTTTTAAATAATGTTTCAGAAATGGTGGAGATGAAGCCTCCATTGGAGAGCGCTGTCAACTACTACGACAAATTCTATACTAGTTTTAATCGTTTCACTAGAGATGTTCCTTTGGTGCACTTTGGACGGGTTAGAAATTATCTGTATTATAAGCATGTATAGGGGAAGTGGTTAGGTGAGTGTACTCGCTGGCCAGTGACAAAAAGTCCTTTAAAAAGAAGGAGTTGTCCCGAATCTTGACAGTTAATGGTTGAACAAACAAAAAAATAAAAGGAATTTTTGACAAAGTCCTCATAACGATATTTACATAAGCAGTATCACAGTAAAACCATTAAACCAATTCGTATATGTACTTACAATCAGATTCACACTCACACAACCTTTACATTTACTTTCCGTATACTTTTAACCAGCCATTTGTTAACACGAATAAACAAAGAGAAAATAGGACGAATACAAAGTTAGTTAAATGGCAACATGTAAGACCTACAATTAGAGGAAGAATTTTCTTAATTTCGTATCGATTGCGCTAGTAGTAACAAGCTATTAGGTATTAAATTAAATCATATTCATTAGAATATTTTAATCCATTTTCTTTGTAAATTGTAGAAGAGCTATCCTCCACTTTCCTATTACGAAGATGATTCGAGAGAATCCGATCCCCTTCGTGAAAAACGCCAAGTAAAGTTCGAAGACAATGATTCCCCTTCAAGCTCAAACACATCCCCACCACGTGCTCCTTCTTCAGGCGTCAAAAGTAACTTTCAAGTAGACAGTGAAGCTGCAACTTTGGCTCTTGGACCCGCTTCGCTCACAGTCACCACTGGCAATGCTAAGCATTTCGGTGGAGGTTTCGGATATCCCGGAGGTTTCGGTGGAGGATACCCGGGAGGTTTTGGCGGTGGCTACCCAGGATATGGAGGATACTATCCTGGTGGAGGACTAGGTGGATACCCCCACACAGGAGCTTCAGCCGTTTCTGGGCCAGGAGGTGCCTACGCCAGTGCGGGTTCCGGAGGAGGAGGAGGATATTATCCAGGAGGAGGCTACCCATACCCGGGTGGTTACCCATATGGAGGTGGGGGTGGTTCACAGGGTGGTGGTGATTAAAAGAAAAACAAAGTCTGAACATTATCTTCATAAGAAATTAATCCATTGCTACGTCTTGTAGGTTATTATGGAGGCTATCCAGGGGGATTTGGCGGACCGGGATACGGAGGAGGTCTTTATCCAGGATATGGTGGTGGCTTCGGTGGCTTTGGTCCTTATGGGTATGGCAGAAACAGCGATGGAACTCGCAAGGCATCCGAAAAAGGCGAATTGAATGTTCCCGTTATAAAGGGAGAGAAATCGCAGCAATCCGAAAGAGCTTCTTCTTCAGCAGTCAAATTTGGTTCCACATAAAATTAAACTCTGACCTTTGCGCAACACTGACTTATTTAACATTACAAAGTGCCGTAATAGCTACATTTACAAATTATTTATTAACTATTTAATTGTATTTTATGATTTAAATTATTTGCTGCAAATTATCAAATGATGTGTACAACTATTTATAAAAAAAACACTTTTACAAATTAATATAATATTCCCACAATCTTACGGCAAAAATTCCACACAAAAGTCTTCGTAAGATTTAGTATGCATGTAATACTGTTTTGTATAAACATATGAAAAATCTTGAAAAGGCTGACGATTTGTCACCATTAAATATTAAAATGCCATTGAAAGTGCTACCTGCTAAACACTGTTGGTTAGGAGTATCACATATTCCTTCTCGGTTGTGCTTTGTTGGGTTAGTACTTGAATATTTGTGATGTAAACAATGTAACAGGTTAGAAACGTGAACCTAGTAAATTATGATTGTTTTTAATATGAACGCAAGTCGTAGTCTTTCTGTCAGCCCGGAGAACCTACACACGGAGAGAACTCTGCCCAAGCATCCAACACAGGCACACCACATTCTCCCTATGCTGATTAATATAATATGCAATGCTTGTGAGACTCGAATGAGGTGAATTGTGTAGACAGGCATATTACTACAACGTGTGGGTTAATGTTATGTACGAGTCTGTTTGCATACAATCTTGAGGAGTCTCCAGAGTAAACCCTATGAATACTTTATTACCCAGCTTGTGATGTGTTCTAGGGAAACTGTTGTGCCTATCGAATACTAACAATAAGTCTACTAAGAAACTGTTTTATTATGTACGTGTACACATCACACACAGACAATGTTGGGAACGGACGACGAGAGCAACCTACTTCTTGGGTGTACAGACACAGGCACCTGTAACTTGGCACGACAGTTGCCTTTTACTTTCCTTCACTGTGATGCATATATGCAAACGTGTTTCCTTTGCTGTGCATTATAATTAGGCTTCAGGTTGGCATAACATGCAGACGTATGCATCTGCATAATATGTAATAAGAATTCGTGTTGTGAGAAGATCATGAGAATTGTACGTTGAGAATTCCCTCGACAAGAATACCAGAGACCAAAGAACAACTCAAGGAAACTCGCTTGTAGCCATGCATAATGTCAATGTTAAGGTAAAAAAACTATTTTTATGTTCAATAGCAAGTAAGGCTCTTCTGAGAGCACCAAGAGCAACGGCTACCACAAACTAAACAATGCAGTGCACAAATTGAAGTGTGGAAACCTGTAAAATTTATTTTGTTATTTTATTTCCACAGCCATGTGCACATTTTCCTTCCTAATTTGTAAGGTACTGCATAAATACACAAAATCTACATTAATGCCACTAGGAAAACATGTTTGATACAGTATTTATGTGTGTTCTTGGAAATTTTCAAATTCCAGTGTTGAATTCTGGGGGAATGTGTACTGTTAAATGAAGAGTGATTGGAGGGGAAATGGAATAGGATGTTTCCGAAGACATCTACTTAATAAGAAGCTAACAGGCACTAAATGCATAATAAAAAGGCATTCGGAAGTTTACAATACCTCCTGTAGAGACGCACGTCAGCCGCAATGATGCTCCTTCATTGTACGGTCCGATGATAACCGAATTGAGATCCGCACCTCGCTCGTCCACCACCACCACTTTTTGAGGCGGAACTGTAACCAGAACAACAAGAAAAAGCCATTAGTACCACTGCCACAGATGTACATTGCTGCTGCACTCAATACAACTATTACCGCTCCCACTATGTCTATTCGCACTAATCTTAAGTACTACTTGTATAGTAGTCGGCGGTGCGTTTTTGTAAGGTTCGGTTTTCGTTGTTGGCAGTGCTTGGTTGTTGGTCTGTCTGAAGTGAACTTCGCCTTTCCTGTCCTGTCCCGTCTGTAAATGTTTACTTTTAGTTAGCTGCCTTCTAAAAGCGAGAATCCTGAAGAGAGAACGCTAAACGCTTGTCTACAACAAATCACCCTTGTACTTCACATTACTGCACAGCCCATCACTCACATCTCCGCAGGATTCGGGCACACTGATAATTACCATCGTATGCTATGCGTACAGTATTATATGTATACCTATACAGTAGAGGATTTAAAAGACGTATTTAGTAGGAGGGCTCTTGAATAGACAGTGGACGTAGAGAAAATCAGAATTCAAGACTTTTCGTCTTTCTCTCTCTGAGGATGCTCTCAATTGAAATTCCACACACGTCAAAACTCTTTACACTTGACACTGTTTCGTCGTCAAATTACAAGCTGGCTGTATTATTTAATAACGCCTACCAACTTGAGAAACATCATCACATCTCAAGAAGAGTCATTTTACACCCTTAATTACTTTGCCAATTAACATAAAGCTTTCTATTTACTTAGGCTTTTAGCCTTAATGAGAAATAGGGGACGCACAAGTATACCTACACAAATACATACAACCACCCCTTTGCAGATTAATCATAGCGTTAGGCAACGGTGAGACAAAACACGTACAAACGAGAAAGGATCCTTTATACTCGCGTAGGTTTCTGTACTTTTCCTGTGTAATTCATCGATTCAAATGACTTGTTTAACATTAAGTATACGTGTAGCCGATTTTCACGACATTTGAAATATTTAGCTAATACAATCAAATTAAATAAATGCTTGATGTAGATTACGTGGTTACATGTGTTATCAAATCAGGGTTCAATTTCTAGTGTAGAAATTTTTTATACATACGTAGGTACTACTTTGTAAATAATCTTTCCCGCAATCTATTTTACCTGAAAAGAGGAATTTTTTGAATTGACTTTTGATCTCGTTGCAGATAGTATCGTATATCATGCTTAGCATGTAGGAGAAGAATTGATGGTAATTCCAAGCGAAGGCACAGACACATTTAGCCGAGGCAAGCGACGAAATCCACTTAAGAAGAAATTGATGTAGACTTATGTGAGATTTGTCACCGGCTTTACTTTTACTTCAGTGAATAGCTAAGATGTTTAAGCTTTCGTGATATTACATTACATTAAACTTATTTACATTATTCATTAGATGGGCTTCTTTCATGCATTTATTAGATCCAAATCCTGTTTATAGGTCGAAATTCAACTTGTCACCATCTTAAACATGTGCTTGTAGCATTTTCTTCTCTTCTCTCCAATTTCACTATCCACTCGTATCCTAATTCCATGTTAACATATATAATGTTTGTACCTATGAGATTTCGGTTGAGCACACGAACAAAAAACGCTGTCTTTATCTCATGAGTCTCATAGTTTACAAGTAGATTCAGAGAGCACTTAATATTTGAATACATATAAAGCCTACATGTATGCATAGGATATATATCTAGAAAAAGTGAAAGAAATAGAGAGATTCTCTAACCGACAATCAACTTAGGTAGCTCCTTCAGAGAAACCAAGAGCACGGCATACTAAAACGATTCATGTGTTGTGTGGTTAAGCAACGTGAACCCATCGAGCTGCAATGTCACCTCAATGCAATTGTAAAACGTTATTTGCCGCACAAAAGCATTTCACAAGATATCTCTACTACATATTTATGTATTACCATACAGTAAGAGAGCGAAACGGTTTTTGGAGCATAGTGGGATAATGCAGTTGTTTCATAAAAAAAAGAGTCTAGTTAAAAATATTAATGGTGATTGTGATTGTATGGCTTGGGCAAAGAGCGTCTCAACTATATTTAAGAAAAGAAGTTCGGCCAAGCGATGTCATGTTTGAAACATTTTAAAGTAAATGCCTTCAATGTTCTTCCATTGCATGAAATGGAATACATTAGTAGGAAAAGATCCCGAAGAACATTACGAAAGATGTATATGGCTTTTACATAAACGTGTATGTATCTCACACAGTGCGCTCCGAAGTAGAGAATGAGTATATGCTTAAGTAGTGCTGGCGCGAACAAGCGACAGCGAGAGAAAACGCTCGATGGCAGCAGTTTCCCTAAAAACTCTAAAGACTATAAAGATAAGTGATAAAAAATTCGTTTTCAGATGCACCGTCGTCTTCGTAATTCTATGTCGTTCCTGCATGTGTATAACTGTAACCTTCCAGTGAATAGTGCTGGAGTGTGCAGGCCAACGGGATACACGGTAAGAGAGAATGTGATTTCACCAGATCTATTTATTTATCTACATCATAATATATAGAGCCAAGCCAGTAGTAACATTAGGCGACCATTCAGTCTCCGCTCTCTGCTGTCTTTCAGATATACAGCGCATAACGCTAATAGGCGTACAGACACCAAGATTACCTATCTACTTGACTCCTCGGAGTCGTCAGAGTGATACTCTGTATATTTATATGGAAAATGTAATGGAGAATAGAGATTCCATACCTTTGTATATAAATACATTACACTAACACTAAACGTTAGAAACGTACACGACAGACAGCAATTTAAGGTAAGGCTGTGAACAGCGTAAACCGTATCAGGCAGGAAAGCCACACCAGGCTGCTGAGCCACCAGGGAATGCCACACAATCTTAAGAAACGAAATGAATTTTTAACATATACTAGCGAAAGTATGCAATATACTAGATCTTGTATTAAAAAGCATCTTTCACGTCGTTATTAACATCTTTAAAGATTTTATGAGATTTTCTTTCTCTACTTTGTCTATTTCTTACATTTTATGAACGTAGCTTCTGGTTATGATTATATGCTTCCCTTAGTTCTTTATCACGTCACATACCATTCAGTTTGACCTGCTTTCAGTTATTAGGCGTCTTTGCAGCTACTGTTGTGTTTCCAGTTAAAAACTGCCATAAACCTTTTAAAGAAATTCGCTAACGCCATTTCCATCAACTTGTACAGATATAGGCTTCGGCAATGGACTCCGAAACTACCAAAATGTTGCCGTTCTGTTGAACAAGAAAGTATAACTAATAAATATTAAATCTATCTCTAAACAAAATATTCAATTGTGTGCATGTTGATAAGTTTTTATCGTTACTGATAAATTGTAATTTAAAGTCTTGTAAATTCAGTCACACGTAAAATTCTCAATTTGATTTGTGACGAGTAAGGAAATAATTCTTGTGTACTCCGATAACACAACAGTGGTCTCACTTTTAGTGTACATCAGTGTTTCGTAAATTCCACTTTTGACGTGTTAATTGCAGTCCAGTGGACTTAACTGGAATTAATGGCATTACATACCTAAATGGAATTAATTGATTTAAGAGTTGTTTTTTGTGTTACTATCTCCAACGTTTTTGTTTTTATTCAATGCACATTCAAATTGCGTAAGCATTGAAACATCAGTTGAACGAATATTAAAATAAAAATTTGATCACAAAATAAAAATTTGTTTTCAAATTGAAACTTAAAGCTGGTAATCGGATGCAGATAATTGAACCAACATAAGAATGATAATTGTACAACGTTGTTGTTAGAATGCTTGTTTTAGTATTAATTCCAGTTCTCACTTCAGCCCATCTATTACATTTCTGAAAGAATTATGAATACAAAAATTGTGAAATTTTTAAGGGGTAACAGTGTCAAGAATATATTATAATACAGACGTTTGTATGCAAATACCTTGCATCTTTCGCTCTTGTTGCAGAAAGCTAGAGAAAATAACTTGAGCTCCAGATTCACACGTTATAATAAATAACAAATTGCATACAAAGGATAATAAGGTTTTGCCACGCTATGTGTTCATTCTGTGTGTAGGCCAACGAGGCAATGCTCATGCACTTACGATAATCAAAAGACCGTTGCAATCAACACGGAAAATTATATCTGTTGAAAATTCTAGTTCCACTAAAAGCAACAATCCAGCAACAACTGAACATGATATTGGAACAAAACATGCAAGCAAAAGAGAATTACCGAACCCAAAAATTCCTTTTTTTGCACAGGCACCAAGTTATCTCAATAGTTCAGATTATGACGTCCACTCACATAATATAGCGCAGTGTGTTACGATAGGGGTACGACGCACGTGTGCGATACATGTGTGTGTGTTTCCGAGATCATTATAAAAATTCGTGCAATACATTTATTCAAATGAGGAAAAATTCCCGATCAACTGATTATCTGTCTCACAAACGAATGGAACCTACTATATAATACCTATTACATAGAATCTTTCATATTTTTTATTCTAGCACACAAGAGATTTATACAAGTGGTGTAATATATTGTGATATTGCTTTTCACTGCACGTCGAGCCAAAATTAAACTCATTTGTGGGAACTTTGACTCACCAGGGCATTAATAAAACGAAGAAAGGCTATTTGAATGGAACACTTCCCTTAAATTCTCAGATCAACTTTACAGATACGGTTATGCTGATGTTTGTGCTTGTGAGAGTGTGTGTACGCTATGTGGAACAGTTTAGCCGGGGTGAATCAAATCGTTACTTTCTTTATGCTCTGATTTGGAGAGAACGTAGGTGTTCCCATAAAATAATCCATAAACCTTAAGCCACCCTTTAACTTTTTACTATCAAATTGAAAGGAAAGACTGTTTTTGCTTCTCGCTTAGATTATTTTATGTTACGACATGATGACCAAACTTCTCAAACATACGTTAAGTCCCCTTTTCACAAGTAACTAGCGCAATGAATGAGGAAGAGGTGTTGCATTACGACAAGCCGAAACTTTAAATAGCTATCTTGCCTAACAGAAACCTCAACGAGACAAAACGATAAAGATGCAAATGATTGCTGTTTCCTTCAACTTAATAATAGAGAATATTACAACCATTGATACACATCTGAACCTTTTGTGATGGAAGATTACTGCAAGGGTTGTGAATTAATCTCACTCATGTCATGTCAGTGGACAAGGTGTGTACGGAAAGCATAGAGATCTTTACTATACAGCTGAACGCACTCATTCACTCATAACAATAACATATCTGTTATTGTCCTTTTTTAGGATAAAGTGTTTAACACTCGGTTCGGTATCGCACAGCCAACTAACAACAAACTATAAATTGCATTTCATTTCCTCTGCACATTGTGCAGCTAGTAAATACGCACGCTTCGAAACGAACAACTCATATGTATACGATTATTAACTCATATCTTTACATAGTTTCTGGTTAACGTATCAACACTCACTACCTGTCCAAATCATTAAGTTTTGTGCCAGAGCAATTTTTAATAACAGAGAAGCTGTATGTACGAGTTGTAGCTTGCATCTGTATTTTTTTTATCTACAAGCCAAACAGTAATTAAAATGCAGAAAACTTGTTTAGTTTATATTGGTGCAATCGGTCTACAATATTCGAGTGTTCATTTGACGACTGGGAGGTGTAAATTCATCAGTTTGTGCACACCTAATAACAAGTGATCGGATAAAAAAAATCCGAAGTATTATTCACTAATTGAACACGCATGCTTATCATTGGGCGTTGTGTGCGTTATATCCCACTGGAAATGGAGTCAAAGTCAGTGTAACTCAGAGTTTGATTTTCGTAGAAAATTACTGCAGTAGACACTAACAACAAAGTAATTGAAGTCTATTATGTGAAGCACTATGTAATCAATGCTGTTCTACACCTCGGAGGAATGCATGTGTGGGACTCATTATAATATTTCTTTAAACTTTCATACAAAAAAATCAACTACTTTCAACAAATACCCTGCGAACCTGAAATCTAAATTTTTCTGAAATCTGAAAAAGTTTTCATTATTATTGCAAAAGGTGTCCAAACTGTTTTATAGCGTAAGATTTCTTATATCTATTAACGCCAATATAATATGTATATTAGTACCAAAATTTGTGCCTTTGAAACGAAAAGAGTTCAATTTCCACATGGGAATACAAGGATAGTACATGTAAAAAAGTGAATTCATTCACGAGTTACACTACACACACTTACCTGTACGGATTTGAGTTTTATTATGTAAAAAAACGTTTTCCAAATGAAATCAAATAATGAATCGAAATAAATTGCTCTACACTAGCATTAATAATTAGAAAACTTTAGTTTTTAGTAAACCTTTTCCTATGTTTATTTCATTTAAATTCAAAATTCATTTCGTGTATCACGTCTCATTTGTTGTGTTAAGAAAACGTAATCTATAGATGTGAACGACTCCTCGAGTTAATCTTTTGTGTACATACTGGAAAAGAAAATGCCAATAAAAGAGTAGAATTTTAATGTTTATATAAAGGTCGATCTGTACATAACCCATGATTATCATCCGCTCCACATCACTTGTTCCTGTGCCTTGCTGGGCATCCAATCCACCTAAGCACGTGAATTCTAGTGCAAAATATGCAGCTATTGAAACGGAAAAGAGGAGAGAGCGGAGAGAGACGTACTGCAGGTTTGCTTTGACCAAGTTAATCATATATTTACATTTTACCCTCTCAGTCACGCAAACAACTTCGTGGAAAAGCGCTCGAATATGGTAATGAAAATGAAATACTAAACTACATACATGCACACTTATGACAGGTATGGTGCACATTACACTCGTAGTTTAGCATTGTTCCAAACTTTGTTACAAAGTGATATGATGCTATGACCTTACAAGGGTACACATTTGTTTCAGTCGTACGCTGTTATTCAACAGCGTCCGCTCGTGTTCACATCGTTGGGATTTACCTGGAATACTACTACCGTACAGTATCCCTTTCAGTAATATATTTTATTGCGGAGCTTTGACACTATAGATATACTACTCACCTATACATCAACATATATAGTAAATGCTACTAACACTGAAGGTAGAAAATATTATTTAAGCTAAGTAATCGCTGTTGGCAGTTTATGTAGGTTTTAGAGTACCCAAAATCCTTTCCTTAATAACAAGATATTCTGAAAGTCTGAAAACATATATTATCTTTTCAATGATAAATGCATACAAAAGAGATTTAGTAAACTAGCAACTCGCACTCGGACAACAAAACACAGGTAGACACAAGGACGACCATGCCATGCCCAAATGGCTATAATCTTTCGCCTGCTCTAACTGCAGCCATTCATACATGTCATAAATATGCTACACATTAGAATACCCTACCGTAACTTCCTCTGTGTGACTGTAATGCACACTGCTACATAATAGGAGTGTGACTGCACATAAAGTTCTAGGCTACTACATCCGATGGTCAACATACAGATATCATTTAGTATACAGTGTTATTGTTACTCGCTGTTACATATACAGATATACATATTAGTGGATGTAGCAGGTGGCATATGTAAAATGGAAATGTATATTCGTGTGTTGTTTCCTTACGAGACGAGACATTCGTGAACATACAACAACCCATTTCCTACTGCTAAAGGTTAGGTGTGTATATGTGTAATATGTAAGTTCCTATTATTCTCACTTCCACTTGAACGCAATGTAAATGTAATGGCGCAATAGTAATAAGGCAACGTGCCGCAGCAATTAAAATCATCGCATTTACTCACAGCCCCTTCAACACGAGTAAATTGCCTTTTGCTTTAATTTGGAGTTTTGGAACGAGGCGTTTTTTCTCAAAAGGCCATAAAGCAAACACCTTGGATCCTATAAGAAGTATAACTTAGAGTTTGAATGTTTGTCTGGTTCCGTATTGGCTTTTTTAAAAGGATGAGTATCATATGGAATGACGTGTAGAATGACTGACGATCATTTGTGAGAAAAATTGATTTAGATGCAATTGTAATTGCTTTACCTTATAAATAATTTTCTTTGAAATGAGCCTCGGTGTTTGTTCATTGAAATTTTTTAGATTTATTTATCTTGAACAATTTAGATGTTACAGTGCGAGCACGACTGGATTAGTTTACCATGCGAGTGTATGTATACATAGAATACGATACGTAAGTAAATTATACAAATAACTTCATAAATCTGAGGATTCAGACAAATTATTTCTTTGTCTTGTCATTTCCAAAGTTTCTTTACCAACTTAATCCATATACACAGAATGAGATGAAGATGGCTAGGAGACATGCAATGAGATACGAAACAAGACAAGCTGAAGCAAAGATTGAGTTACTAACAAGTAAATTGAATGTGAGGTCGTTGTAGGGGAGTTATTGCATCATTGTCTTCCATTCATTACAACGTTACTTTTGAGGTGCATAACTCAAAGAGACTGAAGTGTGTGAAGGGCAAGTATAATATGATACTAACTACAAAGACGACTGCAGTCACTCCGTGCATGTGGGAAGTAAACTACATATAACCCGACTGCTAACAATGTGTTGGTCACATTGTATGCGTTTCCTTGCTCAATGCGTGTCAGACAAAAGTGGGACATTAGAATTCCAACTTTTCGTTTCTTGTTTACATAAAAGCAATAATTACTTGCACTCTGGGGCACTCCCCTTTGTTTTCTAAGGGAGAAAATATAACCAATTATTTAAGCTCTTTTTAACTATAATCTTATGGCACCAGAAAATTGTTCAAGTAGTCCAGAACAATTAAAAATACCTACATACATATAGATTTATTTTTAAAGGCTGAAGGAGAAACTTTTTAGAATTTCCAAATTCTTGTAAAGCATTTGACCTAAAATAAGTGCCTGAAAAATATTTATAAACCTTTCAATACTTAAATTTTACCTGTTCAATATAACTGACATACCTATTGCATCTATGTATTCTGTGATTCATCGCATTCAATGCTCCCATGCTTCAGATAATTTCTGTAGAAGGCGATTTATAAGAATCCTAAGCTTGGCTTCGACTCTCATGCAACGACCGGTTACCTAACTACCAATATTTCTTAAATCCTTAACACTATTATTGGTACTCGTGTACAATTCAAAGGCAAATGTTAAAGTTGTAGATAAGTGGAAGACACACACACACAAGCGCTCCAGACAATAATGGAGACCTGACACACGATGATGTCAACATACATGATAAAACCTGCTCATTAAATGCAACACTTTTTTGTGCGTCTCAACGCACCTTTTCAATTTCTTCCCCTTTATACAGGTCCGATTAATAGGAAAAAAAGGGTTCTTCCTACATAACGAAGTATCCATATATCATATCAATTTTTGATATCCGAGAGGCACACGGTATGTACAGATATTGTGTATTGATAATAATAGTGCATGACTTTGATTGGGGTTCGGCCCACAGAGAATGTGTGAGCTTATTTGTTTCACGCTAACAATAAGTACACGAGTGCTTAGGTTTTTCGTGTTACTTTCTGTTATAAATGCAATTACGAGTTACTGGCTATTTATGCAGAGGAGCACTCACACTATCCCCACTCATCTAATAAAAGGAGAGCTACCAATTTGAGGCGTTAAGATCGTTCCAACCCTTTGTGGAAGGCAGCTGAAATTAAACCAGGCAACCTCTCTTAATTTCTTACAGAAACATCTTGGACAGTAAATACATAATGCACGAGTGCCTGCTATACCTTTACCTTACTCGACTGTAACCTGGAAGTATATAAATACATATAGGTGTCTACTTCGAAAGTGCAGATCAGCAGAAATAGATTAGAGAAGTATTGATCTAGTACTTATCATCCTTTACAGCAAGTATCATAAAAAATTCCCCTGTCGTCTCACAGAATTAAGTTTTTCCGATAACGGGGTAGAATCCTCCGGACAGGTAAATAAGTAAGATAAGAGAGATATTAATATCGGAACATAAATTGTTTGGCTTTGTATTATTAGCAATTTCTTATTTACGTTTAGTGGAGTGTGTAATAATATGTGCTGTTGTTCAGAATTCACCTGCCTCACCTTTGGTTGGTGCTCTCTAGGGAAAAGCCAATGGTTGGTTTCCAATTCCATAGCTTACTCAGCTTTCCTTACTTCCAAGATAAAATCTTATCAAAGTGAATCAGTTAATGAGGGTTTGTCGTGTTACGTATCATGTGATGCTAACAATAGGCCATAATACAGCTATATGTATGTGAGTTCACATAGACACTTGCTGTTCAAACTTGCCTTTTCCACTGAAGTTGGGCTGGAGCTAGACTCGTATATTATACAGTGTGGTGCAGGACGGGCCGTAAAAGAGCTGATAGAGTCAATTGCCAACTCTCTTATTTATTTGGGCACTTGGCTGGTGTTTGACGTGCGTTATTTTGCTGTTATATATTTCCAGGCCTACAAACATTACACATTTTTGTTTACACGCCTTTTGGTCGTATTCCAGCAATCAAACCCTTCTCACCCAGTTTCTAATCAGTAAAGCCTCACAAACACTACTAAGGCTCATTATATCCCTCCAATGCTGGCCCCGTCCCTCTTCAGTCTGCGCTACCAGTAAAGTACACCGTATAAATGTTGAGCAAACAGAAACACAGGCAAGGGTACATAAGGCAGCAGCGCAATTAGTTCCTGAGAGTCTCTTGAAACTCAAACACAAGTTTAAATACTATGACCTTACATGTTGAAATGTACTTTCTCACGAATTTAATGAAGATAAGCTAAAAGTCAAAAATATTATTTTTTACGAGTTTTCATGTAGTATGTATTCAAAGTTGACAGCAAACGGTTGCAACTCCAACTAGAAGAATATTCCAAACATTCTGCAGTAGCATGTGCCTGTATGCAAGTAAAGTAATGCACGAGGACTTTTGTGTACTCTACACAGTAAGTATGAACTATGGCAGGGGAAAATATTTTGTATGCAACTTCTTTTCAACTTTTTCATCCTGAGCTCTCTCTGTACTCCTATTTCTGTCCACAAGGCCCATTAAGTCTCTTAACGTAGCTATGGAGCTGCAGCATAATTTTTTGCGTACAACTGCTGTTAAGTTAGTACAATGTACTACAAATAAGTTTCCCAACGTAAACTGAATAGAAGAGCTTGGAGAACTCCAGTGGTTTTTATCCTTTATGTTGATCGTAAATGTGCACTTAGAATTCATTAAAGGTTGACTTTGAATCTGACTCACATCTCTCAACTCATTCGCTAAAGGCCAAGCTAATTCTGCTCTGGTTGCCGAATCCATTGCATTAACAAAGCCCGTTGCCTTAAAATACAGAATACCACCACTACTACTACTACTATGTACGTAACAATAACCGAACAATTTGAATGCTCGCAGCATGTAAGCGCTATTACTATCCTCGACCCAAAGAAACAGACCATTGAGTGGATCTGGGCTTTGACTGCGACAGACTTTGGAACATTTTTGGGTATTCTTAAATACTGACTACCAGAGGGAACGGGGATGACGAAGAGCAAGAGTAAGTAAAAAAGAAAGCGGTGGAAAGAAGAAAATGGTATTATTATGGCGTTCCTGAAACTCATTTACAATTTCTGGAATTATCTTAATCGCTGGGAACGAGCTGCGTTCCAGGGCTACCACGCCGCAGAACGTGTGTGCATCATTCTCCAGTCAGATGCTGGAAATGACTGTGCTATCTGCTACAATACCGAACTAACATAACAAATAGTGGACAATAACATTACACTATTACAATTACCCGTTCCCCACTCCGAGCATAATAATATAATAAGCGTACAAACTGTTGTGTATAAAGCTGCTACTATTACATAACGGGGTGAGCAATTTAGCTACACGACCAAAGCCCAATTACTTTTCACGAGCAGATTTACGCAATTATGCAAAACAAGTTTTTATCCTTTGATTTTCCCATCCCGAGTTGATAGCGGAAAATGTATAAACAAATGCTACGCAGACCACAAGGTAAACAGTAGAGGAGGAAACGGGTGCCACCCACAGAAAACGGATTAAAAGTCAACGAACGTGAATTCATTCGAATGGGTACATCGGTAAACTCCATGATTTAAAATGCTAGATTATTTTGCATTCGTGGGTATTACTACTGAACTATTTTGTATTCAGGAGACATGGGATACCATTTCAGAGGACAGCGTGACTTATAATATCATGCCGAGGTAAGTTGAGTGAGTAAATGTTTCAAATGGTCAGTGAAACTTTAAAAATTTCTAAATAAATTCCTTGGAATTGTAAATAAATACGTAGATTGAATATTCTTTATTCGATTACTCACTCACACAAGTTCATAAAATCAACAAATATCAATTAAAAGAAGAAGAAAGGGCAAAATAAAGATAACAACCTTATACTTAATCGTAAGTAAAATAAAGTATGATCGACACGAAATTTTAATTGGATGATATTGTTTGTGGAGACACATACAAATATCCTCATTTTCAATGGCGGGATTAAAAGAGTTAGTCACTTTCATTGTGCTATAGCGTGCGCAATGAAAGTCATGAAAAAGACAGGATGCTGAGAAAAATATTATATAAAATAATTTAATCCAGCTTAATATTTCAGGTACATATTCATTATGCAGAGTACGTTTACGACAAATACTGAAAATATATTTAAAATTTCGAAGTGAGAACATGCGGACTCCAAGGAAATTGTGTTGTGAACCACAACGTGCATGTAAAATCAGACACGAAAGAAAACCCTCCATTTCTCGAATAAATTCGGATATCATAAAGAACGCAGTAGAACACGAATAAAAGTTAAATACTAAATATTATTTGATTACTTATGATACAGTGAATAGAGTGCATGGTCCACCACTGTAACCTCTGTGTTGCGACTGCGACTGTATCAGAAATCCTGTGTTGCGTAGTTAGTTAAGTGTACTTTACTATAAAAAGGTTTAAACCTTTAACTTAAGTATTAGAATTCAGCAGGCCTGTCCTGTCACGCCAATTTCGTCTAGCAATGGTATGTACCTTGTGCACTCATTCCCAGTTACCTGATGAACGAATTAGTTTAGCATGAACTCTTCAAAACTTATGCTTTGTGCAAAGTGTATTTCTGCATTTATAACCCCTGCAAGGACATCTTCAGATTTTAGATTGTAATAACAAGGTTAGTTGTAAACTTCATTTCAGCGATCTACATTGTGCATCTCTACATCCTGAAATGTGCAGAAGAGGACAAGAGAATTAATGTAGTGTACAAATTCAATGTAGTAACATTAATTGCTCATTAGTTAGTAAATTTGAATGTTAGACCATATTACAAAGAGGAATACTCTAAAATATACCATAAACCTTGTTGGAGAACTTGATAGATATCAAGATATAAAATAAGAATGAGAAATAAAACATTGAATTACTATCAATGTTAAGAACTTTTAACTTTTGTTTCCCTTCGTGAATACTGAGAAAATGCATTTTCCATTAAATTTTACTATTAAAGCATTACATAATTAAGGAAAGTTTGTAATCTTAAATAGTTTCTAGTGGTTTCGTAGATACAGACTTGGAAGATTTAAACTCATTCACATTGTGTCAAGTTTTGGGATTCCTCAATACAATGAGGAAGCGTGACCTCTTTGACCTTCTACAAATGGCAGTTTCTCTCAATGACAAACAAACAATTTAGAAATCTTCTCGATATATCACAAGTAACAAAACACAAAAAATAACACCAAAATTGCATAATAAAGTGTTTGTGTATAATAATGAGACAAAGATTCTTTTAACAAAAAAAATCAAACAATTTTGGTCGGGTTGGAAAGAAGCTTTGAAGAACCGAAGGAGATAAAAATATTTCTTAGTAAACTTTCGGAAATCCTTCCAAATGATTCAACTTTGTCAATGTTGACTTGAATTATTTTCAGTGCAATTACTCCTTTACGTATCGCATAGGAAATGCTACCAGAATTAACAACTCAACTCTTCCCCCAATTTAAATCGTATTACTTTAAAGATGCCACAAGTCTACAATATATAAAGAAAGTTGAAAGATGAAAGCGTTCTGAGTATTCTGTAGTCTTCATCTCCGTTGCATTCGTTTCTTATACAAGTCTCATTATTCTGTCATCAAAGTGAACTCTGAAAGCCATCACCATAAATTCTTTGCGACTTCTCATCATCTGATAGTTAATTCGATCCAGAGACTTACTTTTTGCCATTAACCCTTTCCTCGAATAATTCACACAAATTCAGTGAATAGTAGCAAGCTAATAAAATTGTGTAGTTGATTGAAAGAAATTGTATCTTTATTGGCAGCACTGTTTAAAAGTTAATTTCTTTCATTAGTGTGCAAAAGTAGTAAGAGCTGTTGCTATCTGCTTCATTTTACAGTGAATGCTTTTGTCAGTAGACGGAATGCAACCTAATACGTAACAGAGATTTTATTACTACGCATTCCTCTCTTATTGTTGGTATGTTACTTAAGTTAGGGTAGGTATTTTAATACATATACGAGGTCGTGTACATTGGTGAGGGATGCTAAATGCGAATGTCTAAATAAGAAACTCTTGGAGTAAGAAATTTGATACGGTTCCTGACAAATAGAAAAAGTTTTCTTCTACCGACAAAAGTTACTGTTACATCTCTAATGTGCACAGATACACAAAGAAATAAAACAGGGAGTTGATCTGTGGCCGTATTCACGTACTACTCGACTTCCACCAGTAAAACTGTAAGTCGAACTTGATGCAAATCTGAAGCACAGAAGAGATCAGAGGGCTCAGACAAACTTTTGAATCTGGCTTTGTCGGGGGATTTGAAATCGGAGATTAAACGTGCAAATGGAAATGAAAAAGCCATCACAAGCAATAAAAATCCAATCAACCGATGAATCTCTCGTTGCAGTCTCCTGCACGACTCGCAGCTGTACTAATAGTAGTTCTCCATTGAAATGGCAAGTGCGCCGCCCTGCCTGCTAATACGCAAAAATGGACGGATAATGTTTACCGTGTAGGGTAGTATTTGCATTTTATGATTATATCACAGCTTTCCTATTTCTTACATGATACTTTGTTTTTGATCCTTGCTAACATGCGCAAATTACCTACCATTACGTACACGCAAATGTGCATAGGTGTTTACACTTTTGTAAACATTTGTTTATAATAAGCCATAACTATAAGTCATATCTGGCCATAAATCGTTTATTTCCAATCCTTGTGTGATACAACAGAAACGGGAAAGTAAACTTGAGTCAAGCAAAGAGATAAAAGAAATCGGCAGGAATAAAGCAACTTGGAATGTGTGTGAGCTGAAGTGAAGACTTTTCAAGTAAACAAACAGAGAAAGGCCACAGAGAAAGAAAAGTAGGCATTACACGTGAGAGTACAGACAGAATGGGAGAGAGAAAGAGAGACTGTAACTCTGGCTTCTCCCTCTACTTTCTTTGTTGTCTTTGTGCAGGAGAACTTAAAAAAGTTGCTAGTTTCCAACTTTGCTTCTTTCACCTATTTTGTTTGATTTAAGAGTTTCTTCCTTGCAGTCACCATCATCTGATCTTCACTACTCGCATCAGTTTAGTTCGCTTCAATTCAGTTCAATTCAATTTCATCTGTTTTTCTGTTCCAAGCCAAGTAACAACTACAGCGACTGAGAATTTGTGGTGTGCACCGATCCCATACACCAGGTACACAACTTCCTGTTCTAAGTGATCTATAAATAGGCCACGGTCAACATACGTTCGTGAAAGTGAAAACAGATTAATTTTTGATTGCTCAATTACAGTCTGTACACTTTGACAAAAAGTAGACAACTTTAACAGTAATTTAGTTAAGTGGTTGGTTTTTGTAAAATTAATTGTTTAACTTTGATAAAAAAAATAGAAGAAAAACAGCATTCGTAGAGTCTCCAAAGTAATAAGAGTAACGCTGTAATATAAGTTCATTTTCATTTCATGCATCTTCTAGATAAGATTTATGCAAGAGGAGAGTGAAATGTACCTCATAATGTTTTAAGCCTGCTTATTCCTTACGACCAAAATGATTAATACATTTAGAAGTTATTAAAATCTTGAAGATTATCATTATTACGAAAATTGAACTTTGAAATAAAACTTTGGGAAGGAAAGAGGAGAATGACAGTCTTTCTTAAATTAATACTCAGGCCGATAAAGAAGCATTCATTAGTGATGTCAAGGCGCGATAAAAGTACCTTCAAAGTACTCCTAATATTAGTACCTACTATAATAATGATATAACATTATGAGGGAAACACGGGTGCTCGTTTGACTTTAAATATATAAAATCCAGTTGGCATTTTTGAGAAATAAATCAAGTTGAGTCTAGCAGCACCACTCACTCGAAGACAGTTTATCACACTTGACAGCCTTGTCAAATTTAATTTCCCATTAGTTCTCCAGTACAAGACACAAGCTCTTAGGTACAGCAGTACAACTCCAGCATGCATAATGGAGCTGCAGCCGAGCTGCCTAGTAGTTAGTAGTGACAGTTTATATACCTGGAAGGGAACTGTTAGCATCCTTATGCGGGTTTTTGCTTTGCAAAATATGAGAGCCATTGCTTGTATACATAATGTGTCGTACTACATCAATGGTTAAGTAAAGAGTTTTCCCATAGTAGTGTCTGGGACGAGAATCTGAGCAAAAAAATAATTCATAAAAGATGAAAAACATACAGAGAACACGATGTATCAATGTACAATCGATTTTAGATCATGTTTAGATTCAAGTCTCGTCCTCCAAAAGTACAGTGGCTGCCAACTTTGAACAAAGCTGAAACGGACACCAACAGACCAAGAGAAGATGAGTCCACCATCAGCCTCTACTCGTACAGTTTTACAGATACTTTCGCATCTTATTCGCATTCACTCTCGGCCTGAGTAATGGAAAAGAGCGAAAGTTTCCAAACTGAGTGACTGCATGAGTTAGTAAGGTTTGACTCTTTGGCCAGATAGGCTAAAAACGACATTCCGAGGAGCGAGCGGGCGTGAAAAGTATTCATAAAATGACCACTTGCTTGTGACACAAGTATATAACTTTTCTACACTCCTTGCAAAATCCTACTATAACTATTCATTTCATTCAAAATGAAATATTGTGACCCTTAACGTGGGTGCTAGCTTGTCCTTGTAGTTTTAAATCCAAAAATAAAAATTTCCAAAGCTGGCTCCCTACAGAGTTGTTGATACATATAAATCAGAATATGAATACGAAATTCACAAAAATGCGTGCCTGTTTTATAAAAATTATTTCTAGCATCATCCTAACAAGAAATTTCCATGATTGTTTTTATAATTTACAGAATCACATACAATTAATATAAATTGACTTGTTTGGACGTAAACTTTTTCGTCGAGGGTCGACTGTGATTCCATTTGAAGTGCTGAATTGTCATAAGGCGTTCGTTGGTGGATATAATTAAATGGATACACAATAGGAGTGAGATTTGTTCTCTATATAATACATACATACGTAGCTCGCGAACAACAGAGGAGTGAAAGAGAAGGCGACTTTTTACGAGATTTGAAGATTTTCCTTCTCCTGACAAGATCTCTAGTGGCTTCCACTTCTACGACCACTAAAAAGAACGAGCGTGCACACAGGCATACAGCGAGCCAGAGTATGGCATGTCTCCATACAGTGACTGAACTTTCACTGGTGGATACTCCTTCTTCAGCTTTCACTTCGAAAGCTTTCTTTGCATTACGGACTTGATAGCGGTGGAGTGGAGTGACTGTTGGGAGCGTTGCCTTGCACTGACTACTGCTACTCGAGAGGCTGGGACACTTCTGTTCTTATCTCGAAGCCTATGCCTTCAGATATTTGACTGTGCGAGTGGAGAAAAGTTGCCTTTTACAGTTTTTTCCAAGTGAGTTCTGTATCGTCTAATGTCAGACCAGTGAATAGTGAATAAGAGTAGTCGCAGCAGTGGAGGGAAAGTAACCAAAACCAGTAACCAGCATATCTGTACTACATACATACTACTACTACTACAACTACTATCACTACTATAACATAGTATCTATGGTAGGGCAGTGGTGGTAGTAGCGTATCTTTAGATTTCCTTTCTTTGAGTTTCTAGTACTTACTAGTAGGACTCTCTCGACTCTCTTTCTCCTCTCGTGACAAATCGCCGCCATTCTTAAGTACAGCCATTTCCCTCATAGGCCACTGCCAAAATGCTGACATGATATGTTTCTCTTAATGTTATTTTTCCCTATCCTCCCCGGTAATCCACCATCCGTCATTGTTTCATGCACAGCCATGCCAAACCATAGGAGCATACATGTGCAAGAAACCAAGCAAACCGAACTAGACCAGACTCTTAAGACTATACATAGAGTACGTGGTAGGCTGGCTTGAGTCGTGTTGGCAAAATAGAGGGAAAGAGAGCCAACGGAGAAAGTCAAGTCAGCCTCTAGTCAACCTTAGTCAAGCGACCGTGTATCTTTCTCTATGCCAAGTCCTAACCTCAGTGACTGAACTGTGAGTGTGCTAAACGCCTATGCCAGACTTGACGACGTAGCCTCCTCTACGAGTCACCGAGTAGTTGTGCAACGAAACGAGCAGTGACTGCAACTCGACTCGTCTATTCGAGTCAGTTTATCCTTATTTTCTTTATCCCTCTTTAACTTAGCTCACCATATATAATATATTATACTATTAGAGAATGGAGCACCAACAGAATGTATTGGTCCACTACTTTATTTCACTTTACCATATTCACAGTCACTTCTCTTTTCATTCGTAAGCACTACTCTCAGGATGTGTCCTATCGTCCAGTTAATGCATGTCTACCGTGAGAGCAAAAAATCTGAACAGCAGCCAGTCAACCACTACAAATACTAATACAATAGGATAATAAGGCTCCACTTAGCTCTAAATAACCACATCCTATCTGACATGTTGGTGGTATAGGGTCATTATTCATTTGTCCACTCTTAAAAAATTATAAAGATTCAGTTTCATTATTTAAAAAAAATATCTCAGTTAATATTACACATATTAATATTACACATATTATATTTTACTACAACACAGCACTACTTAATTAAGCTAAGCTTATCAGATAAAGGAATTGATTTAAATTACGATCTCTTTCAGACACTTTGATCTACTTTAATTGTAAAGGAATTTTATGCAGGACTGAATTTAGAAGAATTATTTTTACAATATTGTTATTCGTGTGGTAAGATAAACAGATTTGTGGTTTGATGGACCTAAGCTGATTTAACGCATCTATTATTTACATGTAACGTATATTTCTGGTACTACATAATATCTTTTACGGCGTATTAATTTGATATGAAAATAAAGGTTCGATTACACGTTGACTTACTGTTCAACCGTTCAACCAGCAATTCGTACACCTTCATATTTATAAAACACGCTATGCTGATTTTAATTATTCAATGTGTATTAATGTACTGTAAGAGGAGTGCATGTTGACAGATAAAGAGATTCACAAAAGAGCTCATTGTTGAAAGCAAAGTGAAAGGTTGAGACGTGGCTGGCTTTAACTCAAGTGCAGTCTATTTCTAAAATTAGTGAGCTGAAGTGGGCACAAAATAGTGTCTAAAACAATAGAATCAGTTTTCGTCAGTTTGAGCTGACTCCACTTCACTTGAGTTACGTTTTGCTATCGACTTCCGCACCAGTCACATCAATAGAAATCATGGAAGCACCTACATCACATAATATGCTCACAGCAAAGAGAGGAGAACCGTAAACTCATAATTTTGAAAAGTTTATCCTTTCACAAAATCATCGACCTTAATTGTAATTATTTATTTAACTGTTTCAGACCACAATTGATTGAATAGTTCATTACTTTTCGTAATTAAAATTTTTGCTGATGACCATGTTCTCAGATTGTTTGAACTTTCATTGTACATTGAATATAAATATTAGTATGAATTTCTATTTTTGAGATTACCTACTCACATTTTCTTGCATATTGACCAATTACTTGGAAAGGTAAGTAACCTTTGCCCTTGGAGATGCAATTGTCACTAATAGTTTATTTTCACCACAAGATTAATTATATAACAGCAGCAGCAATTTCTCACAGCAAGTTCATCGAGCAAGCTGTAAAAAAACTGTTAACGGAGAGAAAGTGAAAGTAGAAATGAGAGACTTACCGATGATCGTAAGGTTGACGAAATGATACAGAGTTGGGTTGCGTTTGAAGTCCAGTCTGCACTTATACAATCCTGCGTCCGACTCTTTGACGTTTTCGATGATTAAGCACGCGGGTTCTGTACTCGTTCGGAAGTAAGCTCGCCCACCAAATGCTTGCTCATTCGACCAATGTTGAGCTTGTTCAACAAGCTTCTCTCGAGAATCCCAACTGAAAGGAACAAACAGTTTTTTTTAGAATTTCAGTTTACGCCATACAATCTAACAAAATATCGTCAAACCACCAAATAGTACGTAAAATGTTCAATACCTCCTGCCCATTATCACGCTACACTAGCTTAGCTACACAATTGTTTTCAATGTACCAAAATATCCGAAAGGTTGAGCTGTGTGACTTGTACGTACATAAATAGTTCTATGTACAAGTTCTATTGATCAAAGAACTGTATTTATGCTTAGAGCCATGAACCAGAGCCTCCCAGCCAGCTCCCAGCCAGCACTTAACAGTAACTTTCCATCATTCTGAAATCCCAGCAGAATCGTAGACGATAGAAAGTAAAGAATGAGTTGGAAATAAAATCAAAACGCTCCGGGAAGGCAATGACAATGAGAACGTTTCATCGTTAAAGCAACAGCTGGACATAAATGTAAATTTACGCATATTTAATATTTAAGGTTGAGGGAAGTAAGTACGGAAGGGGTTGTAGGTTAGGAGCAATGTCTATAAAAAGTATAAAATATCGGTCAGGGACAAATAAAAATAACAATACAGTTACGTTGTGTATCTACATAACAAACGGTTGCACAAAACACGCTGCAAGTGGCTTGACTCAAGTTGCACAAGCCCTACTACATACTACATATACGGGGAGAAAACTGCATTTGAATGTCACGGCACTGTAAAGCACCAAGTAAAATAAACATCCATGTGCTTACTATAGTTTCCTATGTTGAATTTGTCCTGCACTGGTATGCACGTCTGAAGAGGAACCGTGAAATATACTTACTATACTTGTATAAGTTATATAGTACATAAGGGAGCGTGTGTGTAAACTGACGCTACTTATTTATTGCACAGCTTTGGTAGTAAGTAGCTGTGTGATAGCAATAGTGCGTAGATTTGGCTTTGAGTGAATTCTATGGTAAAATTGGAGCCGTGGGGAGGATATCAAGCAACTCTCAAAATATCCAACAAGATCATGAAAAAGTCTCGCTCAATAGGCTTCGAATGAATTGTGTTATGTGAGCCATTCACAAAAGAAAGAAGGAGAAAAAAAATGTTCAAAGCCTTTTTTATCTCTATTACTAAATTCCTGTGTGTGGGGAAATGTTTTACTCCACGATGAATATTTTACAAGCACTAACAGCACAATCACTACTTCACCATTACTTAAGTAAAGATATTATTAACCAGTGAGTATAACATGTACTATTTAGTATAGTGGAAGATAAATTCTTATTAAAGGCACAGCAAGTGTGCCGGGCTGCTGCACACCTTTTGTATCGTCACCATGTCGTGTTTTGCTTCTTAAGTTGTCTTCATAATATGTCAACATGATTATGTAAAATCATGTTGTTTTTAAATTTTCTGGGCTTAGCAGAATGGAAAGATTTGGGGTGCTCTACGTTCACTAAAGACGATTCTAATTTTATCTTGGCCCATTGTATACAGATCATGTTCTTCATGCATTTATAAAAGGAAATTTGAATACGAGAGTAAATCTGTCTTCCTAAAACACACAAACACGTTGTGATTCAAGACGCAGTGCGACTGCTGCAACAACCAAGTAAACAGAACATTTTACGGTAAGTCATTTCGTTTAAAAAGGTACTCTCCTCTGTGCTGCTCATATATTACATGGTCGTGCTACGAAAGGAATGAGGACGAGAGAGTGAGAGATACGAAATGAATTATACGGCTCATTCTCAATCTGGATGAATAATATGCGTGACTCATGTATTTAAGTTTCCCTATAACGCAATGATGCTGAGAGAGAAGGCTACGCAGAAGATCACGAAAGGATTTTCACGAATAAAATATAAGTAATAGCTGCCAGCTAACTTAACTACACTCCAGGTATCTACTCTCTCCGGGCAATTTGAGCTCGCAAAGAAAGAAGGGGAAAAAGAGGAATTTACAACAAGAGTTTCAATTCAAATCTTGATTTAGATTTGTGGACTGTCGCACGAGGCTAAAGCTGAGCTAAGCAATGTATTTCATTGCGCTTCCTTTTTCTCTTGTGCGTAAACAACGGGAGGAGAAGCCACTGCCTTACACCAGACACAAGAAAGGGCATGGACTTGCATAAATATGTGGATTATTGACTTTATTCTACAAGGCTATGCTTTTATTTATACTACTCCAAACTCCATCGCTCCACAACCCACCAATAAAACTTTAGATCTCTTTAATGCAGTGACAGACTTGATCAAATTTTAAAGCTTGTCAGCCCCCCCAAAAAACTGAAGGTGTTCAAAAACAACTTTAGAAATTATGTTGCTCCGGGAAGAGTTGACGAATACGACTGCTGTGAGAATACTAGTTGACACAGGCTATATTCTTATTGTTCTCAGAGTCAAGTTAGGAGAAAACAGCAAGAAGCCCAAGTACTTGTAAGTATAACTCTCCAAAGTACACTCATTTACAGTACTGTTGTCTCTGGCAGAAATTCCCCATTCTGTAGGCTCCTGATGACTGTAGGTATACTTACAGTATATAGTATCTGGTGCAGTTGTACCGTTTTAGTGCGTATTTTAATAACTGTAGTGTACAACTGCTCAGAGAGAAGGAGAGAGAGAGAGAGAGAGAGGAAGAGAAACGGAGGAAGAAGTAAAGCAACTTGGGAGGCTTTACACGTTCCACTCGCACTCCAAGAGAAAACTCCCATCCGCATCACAGTACTCACAGTAGACATGTACTTGTATGGCTACCTACGTACACACAGGGAAAGTGCAGTCAAATAAATTTCGGTTATAAAATCTAAGGAAAATTCCCTGTGATACGCTACAACTTTACGATACGACATGAGCACCACTTATTTCAAATGGGAAGGCTCTGCCGGTCCACTACACCACAGTGTGCGGCAAGCGATGCAAAGCTTCCTGAATTTCTCGATGAGACTATAGAACAGAGAATCATCACTATTTAGCTGGCAAGAAGGGAGTGCGAATGGGTTTAATGTAATAAGAAACCAACTCATTTCTCGTGCAATGCCAGCACACACTCTACGTTAAACTACTACTGTGGGTATATGGTACACTTTTCCTGTGCTTCCACATCAACAGATCTCGGCCACGCAATGCATACAAAGATACTATACTTTTATATGGTGCTACTTATCTGTAGTTCGAAGGGACGGTTGCATGCATGGACTTTATAGTGTGCAGTACTGTATTAGTGTTACTTGTATGGATACTTCAATTCAGAGCTCGAAATAAGTAGAAAGAACAGAACAGACAATCCGAGATATCAACAACACATTACATTACCACGCTTTCACACAGTCAACATAAAAGTATCCTTTGCCTCCAACCATTCGAATTTCGACATTCTAGTATTCTCCTTTTCTAAGGACTTTCTTCGCCTTTTCTCTCCAACTAAATTTCTACTACCAAGGGTTCACAGAGTCAGTCCGGAAATTCGGAACTCCGGCGCTATTCCCAAATCCAACCTACTTACGTTCAGGGTGCTGAGTCTTGAATTCACAATTCGTATGTAGTCAATTTTTTCAATAGGTGCAAACTATGCGTTGTCAGTTTTTTCGTTTAAAATAGAATTTAGTGCTAAACGTGGCTAAATGGTAATGTAGGAAAAATGACATTTAACGGTGACTGCTCTTTTAGTGGACACATACATTTAATATGACGAAGACCCCACTCGAAAAATAATCAAAGAAAGGGGACCACTTCTAAAGTTCAATGCAAATTCCCTCATCGGATAATGCAACCTCTTCCAGGTCAAGAACTGACAATGAGAAGACACCAGCACTCCAGTGAAACATCGTTAATGCATTGAAATTAAGGCAGTAAAATTGATTGCATCTCACTACTTGGGACAGAATCAAATGCTTCGATAGCGAACAATAATTCCAATGTAATTTCCAATGTAGAATGAAAATTGAGAACTAAATATGTAGGACAATCAGCAACTTGCACATTCATTAGACAAACTTCTGTTAAATAAACATCTTCATTTGCTCTGCACACACAAGTAGCTATACTAAATTACGAAAGAGCTTCATTAACAAATTATGTTCCGTTGCATGGGGTTCAGGTGTAGATGTAATATATGGAGCAGCAACATTTATTGTTGAATTCAAGGTGGGCACTAATGACTCTTTTACATAACTAAATAAGTACAAATGTGTTTGTAAAATATTCTATGCTTCTAATAAGCATGTTTTGCATTCTGCAAGTTTTAAGTTTCCTTTCTTATATAAAACCATAGGAAGGAATTGCGCAGTGGGCAAACGGCGAAAGAAAGAAATGTGAGTACATATTTGTACCTACAGAGTTAGTGAGCTTAAGACCGAAAGGATAAAGTAGTAACTTACCACTGTGAGTCAACTGTAAAAGAGGGAGAATAGCGGTGAGCACCTATACAAGGGAAACAATTGAACCAGAGGAAAATGTGACACTACTTCATCATCCTACGAAGAATTGTCTGTAGAACGTAAAGGTGGTGCACAAGTATTCACCACAGGTTCATTGCAATGTGGGCCAATAACCTTTCAAATTTCAATGGAACCAGTTGAATGCCTGACTCCCAATTTCTAGATTTAGCTGCTCAAGCTATAACTACTAGTATTAAGTAATGTAAGCACTTAATCCCACGTGAAAAAATAAGTAAATATACCTTTATATTCTACAACGTAAAGATAGGTTGGGTTCTCTTGTAAAACTATCAGAAAGTAGCTTATCGTTATATTTCGCGTTGATTTATCTTCAATTCTAACAGCGCAGGTAATCCTTTCCTTTTTCGTAGACGCATGTGCAAGAAAACTAATGAAATTCTTTAAAACTATTTTTGTATCATAATAAATCAACAATTTCGTTACACTTGACTGGAGACTAAATTTCTGTTGCAGTTGGTTAGATAGTATTGCTCGACCATTGGAAACTATTTGTAATCTACGTTGAATGTACTGCAGCGGAGATAGTCCGTACGGTGTATTTATTGCCTAACAACCTAGTCAAAAGATCAGAGACAAGCAGGAGATTCAGAATGTTTGCTTGTTCGTGCAACTTCTTTCCCGATGAAATTACATCTAGAATTACACTGTTAATTCTCACTCCCAGCGGACAAAAACGTTCTACTGTACTACTTACTAAAGATTGTAAGAATGGAAGTCGGGAGAACAGAGGGAAAACTTCACAAAACTGGACTATACAATGACATAATAGAGAGCAAAGTATATAAGGGAGTCTTCCGTCTTACTGGGTCTCCGTCTTCATACTTCAATTCAACAAATTACGGATTAACTTGATTCCGTCTCTTTGTGTCGTCCGCTGACACACTTCCGCTCCTTCGCGCTCAACTAATAAGTTAAGTATAGTCGGCAAGTGAATTAAACATTTCTTTCCTTCTCTGTCTGTCTGTGTGAGTCGGAGTCTGTCCTTGCAGATACTTCGTGCTCAACACCAACAGCACACACACACACACACTGTGACTGTGCTAGGTGTTGTCAGAGTATAGACGGATAGAATTCTTGACAACGAACTCAATCCTATTAGACACGTAAACAACTGTAAGTAGAGAAGATTGTACTTGAATTACTTTTGAGCTTAAGTCTTCATTTCTATCCTTACTAATTCTCTTACGGAATGCGCAGAAAGCTGATCTTTCTCCGGGAGAAACGAAAATTCCACCATCAATGTGTTCTATCTAGGTTCTATCTAGGTTCTATCTACTTCTAATGTCACTTGAACTAATTCAAAGGAAGAATGAATCGATTTTTTATTTATACTTAAAATTGCAAAGAATTGAACCGAATTTTGAATTTGAAATTCATTATGAATCAAGTAATGTATTTTTCTCATCTGAAAACCATTTCAATTAAAGCACTTAAAAATTAGAGAAAATTTTAACCCGTTTTATATTGTTATCTGATAACTGTGAATATACTACTATGCAAATATATTTTTCGCGGTGTACCTTCCGAATTCCTAAATGTCACGCTATCAGATGACTGAGTCGAATTGTTTACCGTTAAAAAGTAGTTTCCAAGTAAATGTCAGTTACATAAGTAAATAGATGAGCCGTATTACAGATCCTTTGCTTCTGCTTTAAATCCACCGCTAACTCTGTGACCATGAAATATTTGGCGATAATCGCGCTTATGGACAATGTAGTCAAGTCGAGATAAGAACAAGTTGTAAGTAATGGATGTTTTAAAGGAGTTACGCTTTCTTTCCATTGAACCGCCTACACATCCCCCCTTTTGTGTAGAAAGTACTTAAGTCCTATTAATAAACGTAGAAAAGTTATTGCAACGTTGATAGGGCTCTGTATATCATCCAAGTATGCACCGTTATGTCCACAGGATACGTTCCTTCAGACATATTCCTAAATTACGAACGTAGTCATCTTGAAAATTGTCACCTAAATCTTTCGTTGTTGTATTTATTTGCTCGCAAGGTCATGAAGAACGACGAGAATTTCTGTAACACAAGCCAGCCCTTGCACGGAAAAATTCTTCATTGCCTGAGTACTTTCCGTAATGCTTCCAAGAAAAAGAAGCTATGTTTACAACCAAAGGGAGCGTGCAATACCGACAAGTGTGGAGTGGGGACCAAGTGAACGGGAGAGCATAGAAATGAGCCGGGGTAATATTGCGGTGAGACTGTAGAAGCCTCTGTTTACTATTTGCGTTTATATAAACAACGAAGCGATGACGATGAAAAATGCACATAATGTGAACATTTATTGGTGGGCTGTGAAGAAGCGTGAATGCGTGTCTTGAGTTGCTCACGCACCACTCTGGACATCTCAGCACCAGCAAAATATGAACACATGTACATACATATATAAGATTACGTAGCGCACACATGAACACTATTTCACATTTTGGCGAGGAAGGACACGACAAGAGGGGGCATTGAAACAAGAGTTATAACGTTCTTCCTACTAAATTGCGTAATCCAGTCGGCACTTTCTGTAGACTCAGCCTGATCCTTACTCTTACTGCGCTAGTGGGACGAACTACTTTCAATCATATTGCAATGGGTATACATACTCTTTTCTGACGTGATACAATCTAAAATGTCTTTGTTTCTGCCAAAAGGGTTACTATGTACTTATTTTTATTTGTAGCTTCTTAAAATTCATTCAACGATTTTTCTAAAAAGTTTCAAAAATATTTTGTCCGACAGGTTAATTTTATCTAAGTGTTTGTCAGATTTGTAGTACTTCATACATCCGAATAATAAATTCTGCACAATCCGATTGGTAATCATTTTGCATGATTTAAATCGGATTGCGTGAAATAATCAATCAAGCATGAATGTAGCATGTATTTAGTATAGACAACTGTTTGTTTGTACGTAAATAGTTGAGGAAAAAGTACGTAATTGTACTTCGTCTTGGATCGTTTGGTTGGAACATGGGTTGAGTAAGACATTACTGTCTTGCATGTGAAGTTGCTGCAAGAGCCGAAGAAACACATGGGAACATGGCTGGGGATTTCCACATGGGAGGCTTGAGATACTACTAAATATATTTGGACTTGTGTATAACACACTCTTTTTTTTCCATTGTAGTGTAACCTAAAATAAAGTAGGGATGGAGGAAATTCGCGATAATTGTACTAACCTGTATATAACAGTTTCATTTTTGGACCATAGCACTAGACGAATTTTATCTCCCACGTCGACACTTAAATCACACGGTAGTTCTGCAGTGTTGCCTAAAACAGCTTGTACTTGATCGGTGTTAGCTGCAAAAAAGAAACAAGAGAAATGTTACATTAGTTTTTTGTGCCAAATCGTATATTAGCTTTTTAACTCACAAGAAGGCATAAAAATTTCAACAGCATCGATACACTCTGCTAATGTACTTTTGACTACATCAAAGTATTGAATGTACTTTTACTGATTGAGCGCCATGTAAAAGTACACTTTATTTAATATGATATATTGAATGACGCCCTGCAAATCCTAATAGTAAGGCAATAACAGACAGATAGATAAAATAATAAATGGCAGACTTCATTTTTAATGCAACTAACTTACTAGCAGTCATTAATTAGAAATCCAGCGAGTGGTAAGTCATTGTAATTACAGAGACTATGACTGTGTTGGTCCCTTGGGAAGAAATGCCAGTGAAAGCACAGCTCAGAGAAATTGGTCGTGACGGAAGCGTCATGGTACAGTAATTCACAGACATAACGAGTGAGCGAGGAAGTGCAAGTGTATGTGACTACAGTTTGTCTGTATGTATGAACTCTCGTCTTGCAGCATAAACCTTACCATATTTTCTCATTCAAAGGCCCATTCCGCCGTTTAGCGCCACAAGCAGTCGCAGACACAACACAAGCCTGCAAATAACCTCACCCAGCGTAATTTTAAAACAAAAAGAGTGTAATGTAGTAAACAATGATTCAATGATAGCGTTTTCCGCCGAGTCTTTCTGCTCTAGAGTCTGAAAACACAAGTGTTTTTGCAATTACCATATCAATGTGTTTGAATTTGTGCTCTACACTCTTGGCCAGGAAAATTTACCCTGTTTAACACATGGTTGGGTTCTACCGGTGAGTTTCGACATTTCGTCCAACTTATATGCAAGCTGTGTTTGACACAGGCGTTTAGCTGAGAAAATACTGTACATCGGAGCACGGTGGTCGTGGAATGTTATATGTATTACCCTGAAAGCCATAAAAGGTGTCCAGGCTATTTTGCTGTTTCTACTACTGTCAAGAATTTTTCGTCCTTACCCAGCTATATACTAAATACTATACATATAGTATAGATGGAATGTAAGTATATACAAGAGTGTATATATTCTTTTCAAATGTAAGTAAGTACTGTAGGGTTGTCAGACTGAGCGCCGTTTTTCGCCACTCGATTCGATCCGATTTACTTATTTCTCTACTTCCCTTCCTCTCTTTTCTCCTTTCCGGTTCCTTTTGATTCGAAACAGTAGTCTGCTCTTTTCAACTTGAAGTTCAAGTAGTTTCTTTCAGCGTAGCATACCGTGAAAGTACTGACAAAGTCTGTGCTGCACACAAGGCACAGAATCCATAGCAGTGTCTGTCTTACAAGAGTATATTACTGGAACAGGGAAAAAGTGCTGTCGGTAAGTGCGTACACTAATACTTTATGCATTCAGTTGGTTCACTACGAATGTATGTATGTATAAGGAGAAGGAGAAACAGAACGGAGTGCTCTTTCCGTTGTGCAGACCTTTCTTCTACTATTTCCGAAGGCAACCATACAGATTATACGAAACGAACACTCTCTCTCTCTCTGGAAAAGTTGAATGCACTTTTGGACGCACTGCATCATTGATAGTATCTGCAAATGCAATACGTTCTTCGGCTCTCCTACGCAATATGTATTTGAATTTCTATTGGGTTCCAAACACTTTGCAGTACTCTAAATTTCTTTTACTGAATCTATTCACTTTATTTGATTTGATTCACTACGAATCATATTATCTAAATGGAAGGTAAACGATATGTACTCTCTTACAATGGTAGAAAGGAAGGCGAGTGCAGAGCGGTCAAAATTGTCACAGACACACAAAATTGGAGAATTCTGTGAAGACAGATGTGCCCAAAATTCCGATTTTTTGCCTTCGCATTATTTTTACAGAACAGTCGTGTTAAATTAACAGCTATACAAAGTTAAAGTTCTCATCAAAGAACTCAACGACATACCAAACCATCAGATTGATAACCATATGATAGAAAGTTGAGGGAGAAACCGGTTGAAGTGTGACAAATTTTCGGTCAATAAATACAAAATTCGACTTTGAATCTGAAGATAGATTTACGCAATCATCTTATCTTAAAATCTCTGTTTCAGTTTTAGGATGTAATTGTTGTTATATTGAAAGTTCATAGGTTTCAAAGGTAGATTTAAACTTTTCCGTTTGAACCATTTGATACTTGTTAGTGAGAAAACTTTATTTGTGTGTTTATAGTTTTTGAATTATGAACCTATTGTTGGAAATGCTGCACTATTTAATTGCTCGGAGAAAATTTCGCAATTCGTGTGGGAGAACAATTCGTACTATTGAGTGAAATTGAAAGCGTTTTGAAAATACATATTGTATGCATTGCTTACACTACAGTTAGCTACCTATAAGTAAATCCTCTACGATTTTAACCTATTTTGGAAAGCATGAAAAGTTTTGAGAGACTTTTAGTTTCTTTCATTTCATCAACTTAAATGTTGATTAAACTTCTAAAACAAGTAAAAGGTAAATTGAGTTTGCAAATGGAGACTTTTAATGAGACAGGGTCTCAATGGTGTTTTCTATTGGATCCGTTCGTTTCAGTAGAATCTTGCTGCATGCGTCTCTTACACAGTCAACTTTGTATGTTTTTGAAGAAAGTAAATTGAAGCGAAAAGCAAACTGTCTGCGACAACCAA
Source organism: Plutomurus gul (assembly GCA_019776185.1). Lineage (NCBI taxonomy): Eukaryota > Metazoa > Arthropoda > Collembola > Entomobryomorpha > Tomoceridae > Plutomurus > Plutomurus gul. The sequence continues at coordinate 18,731 of JABASC010000050.1, read as the reverse complement.
TTTTATTTTCTATTCTCCTTTTCGCCTTGAATGCCACTTAACGGGTCTAAATTGGACCGGAGAAATATACCTACGTTTTCAACCTGATAGAATCCATGAAAGCTTTTTAGTGTTCTCGTTGTCACCAACCTTGCATTCGAATTTGCCAAAAATAAATGTATGGATTAAGGGGCAGAGCTGTTTGTCCGTCATTGCAACGTGTCAGTTACAAACACACTTGTCTTGTAAGTGCTCAACTTTTGACTCTTGAAATCTATCCGATCAGAAATACTGTTCACTCGCTAAACACTCTGTTTAATTTGAAATTCGTTCAGAGTGAATGAAATTGGAGTACTCACATACGCACACACAATATCACTATTTAATTTATACACGTTTTGCAATTTTCGTAATGAGCTACCTTCGTAATGAGTATTAATGTTGTACGATTCTAAACCAGTGTTCCATTTCCATTATTCCTGAACAAGTTAAATAAGCATATATTTAATGAGGGAAATATGTAGAGATATTAGTAGCTTCAGTTTCGATTTTAATTTCGTCTATCATATTTAGTTGCAATGGTGAATTTTCCAAAAAGGTAGGACAACTTTTCAAAGTATATGCAGATGACAAGTTAGTTCAAGAGCGGTAAAATACATGGAAATTCCATACTGACTTTCCCATTTGCACAAAGTGCTCATATTGGATTTTACATATTGGATATTACATCACACTGTGTGTGCATGCGTTCTATTAAATAAGTTAAGGAAAATACTTCTGTATTTGCAGTCTACCACTTGCACTACCTCTGCATGCGGTCATGAATCTTCATGTGTTTGCACGATAAGTACATATATGTAACTAGTGTAGTGTGGGCCGTGGGCTAATGCTAAGTAATGTAAAGAGTGGAAAGGAAAGAAATAGAATGGAATGGAGCGAAACGGATGGCAAAGAAATAAAATAGGAATCTTCCTCCTTTCACAACAACATTACAAATATCTACTACAAATACAGTCTCCGTAGAGGATTCGTGCATCGAACATGTGTGCAACCTTCATGTATGTACTACAGTAATAGTATACATTGTGTGTGTGTATGTGTGTGCGGTAGGAGATCTGGTGGTAAGTGTAGGCTGCTAACTTAACTGGTGCACATTTTTAGTGCACTACAATTTGGTGCGGTCTAGTCTGAACTGGAGCTTTCATTTCATTTCAATGCATGGCATTACATTAGATAAGATTGAGAACAACATAAAATCACGTTGTAACGCTATGTGTAGCATTTACTGTTTTTTACGACCAGCCAAATACAATACTAGGCTCACATCTATGCAAATTTATTTCGATTCTGTATTTCAGATCCGCTCTCTATTTCCAGCCAATCTCACAACTCATGGGATGTGAACATGGAGCCCAAGTTAACCCATCTAAAATAATACTTTGACAAAGTTCGCTTTTTAGTGCATACTTCTCCTAACTCAACTTTTGCCCGTTTCGCTTATTTCTTGTGTTTGTTGTTGTGTGAGTGAGTAGCTGCAGTCAGTGTCAGCGAGTTACTATGAGCTCTGAATTCTAAAGGTATGGCGAGGAGTGAGAAAAATTAGGTAGACAATTGAATCTGATAGGACTCAGAGTCAACTCAAAGAAGTATTTCCTTTTACACATAATTTACATGGAAGATATGTATAGTGAGTTTCTTAATATATATATAGTATGTAGTAATACCTTGTCCACACACAATATACCTTTATGGTCGTATAAAGGTACATACTACTTACTATGTCGCTCGCATGTCGTCTAGTATACATAATATAAAGAACAGGACAAAGTTGATTTCTTTTATTTTTCCCTTGCCGTGTCCTCAAACGCTTTCGAATACGGTGATATTGTGGAGTTCAGTTGAGTGTTTGTAAATTCCACATACAACAAATACAGCTTAGAAGGGCTGCTCGCATGGTATTGTTTTCTGAGGTAGTTGGTAGTTTCGTTTAGTATGGTCTGGTTGAGTTGTTCTGTGCTGTGCTTTCCTTGCCTTCCAGTTTCTCACAAGCTCATAAAGAGAATGGAGAATAATGGGCTAGGGAAATAAACGAGCAAAGTTTTTTTCTTTGGGTAATGATCTACAATAGGGCAAAGGCCCGAAAACAGATTGGTATTGCGGTCCCGAGTGGAGAAACCAAAATGAACACTTTCTCTTCATTCCGAAGTGGGCTAGCTATGCCTGTCTTCACTTATATTGCCTTTCCCTGTTTTGGCTTGGCTCTTTGCATGTTTCTCTGTCGAGTAACGCTGCTGTCTATAAATACTTACGAGTATTCCGCTTGTATAATAATTTTTACCCTTGGCACGTTACGTTAATCTCTTTCTGCAGGAAAAACTATTTCGTCCTTCCACACTGTGTGTTACAGAAAGAAGCAATATTCTTTTCCTACTTCTTTATTCCCCTCTTTTGCATTAAATTACGACTGGTGATAGCTTTGTTTGTATATCGGTAATTGAGGTTAACTCAGCAGGATTTCTAATTTTGACAAAATTACTTTGAATGTAAATGCCTTTTCGTAAGTGTCTAATCTAAAAATGCTTTTCTGTGTAGTAATTACAATTTCTAACGTAATTTATTTTTCAAACCACTTTCTCCGTACTTGTTTATTGCACTAAGTGCGACTTTGTGCTCTTCGATGCAATCCTAACTTAAACTCATAGGCAAAAATAATCTCAGAAATCTCTTTACAAATTGGTAATAATACATTCAACGCACGATGTATGACTGCATTAATTATTCTGAATGAGCATTTAGACCAAATTCGCACCCCTAACAATGTTTAACCCACATTGCGCAAAATTTCGGATTTTATTTCATATTTTGTCAGGAAACTTTAGAGTCTGTATGTATGTGACTATAGTAGTTTGACAGCTTTGTATGCACCCAAAAATAAGAATATCTTTATTTTTATAAAAAAAAACTCCACACCTGAAGACACAGACATAGATCAAAAGCGATATGGGAGAAAAGTTTCTGCACGACCAACTTTGAAGTCTAGAATCGAAGAAAAATGGAACTATCAATAACTTCAAAGGAGAACAATGAAAACAGCAAGAGTTATCATTCCACGCAGATACTGCTTTTCCTCCAACCTTACACGGAATGCAGAAATATTGGCAAAAATACCAAAACTGTAACTCACACTGATCCAAGGTTGCATTTTGAATCCGTGTAGAATGCAATCAGCGGTGCACGTATTTTTTAGCAATTTGTTAAATAAAAATATGATACATGGAAAGGTGAAGTTTTTCTTTCAAACTCAAATGCCTCAACAATAATAAATGTAAAAACATTTTTTAATGAACACAGCTGCAATTTTGTTTGAAGTAGAATTGTCTGCAGATAATGATATTCAAAAAATTGCACTTTTCTTTTGTAAAATTGAAGCAGGTAAATCGAACCCTACATATTTTGCAAAGTTACGCAATGAAAAATAACCTGCTGACGTATTTGTATCAGTCAATAAGAAAATAAGTGTTGAGGCTAACTTAACTTTGTGCATACATGCAACTTCTGCCACAGAAACTCAGACTCAGAAACAGAGGACATATGAAATGTAAGAGATGTATTCAACACATGCATAATGTATACACAGAGAAAAGGAAAGAAGAAACCCCGAACGCATCTCAAGGGATGTTATTCGACGAAGGGAAACCACGATGAACGTGGTTTGCTTACACCGAAGGGACTTTGAATGAAAGAGGAAGTGAAAGCAAACTTTTACCAATACATTTTTATGCGATCTATATATTTATAGAAGACGCCAAGTTTCACACGTACCTAAGGTATGCGGGATAATATTACTCTGTGCAGATGTTTCCCAAACTTTCTAGCAAAAGTTATGCAACCTAAACTGAACAATAGCATCAAATCTAAAATATCTATTGTCTCTCGAAAACTGTATTTTTGCAAAGCTTAATTTTGGTGGAACCTAATGTTAGCGTGGGTATCACGTAGCCGCAACCACAGACACGTGATACACGTACATTCATCCAATGATACATCTTCCTTACATTGTATACTTCATTATATTATTAGAAAATATTAATTACCAATATATAAAACTAGTGTACCCATATATAATTACTGTACATAGAATTTTAGTAAATAGAATATTTTATATTGCTCTACCTTAACTGATACAAAGGTCGTAAACGACAGAACAATTTCCTAAATGTTAATTTTCTATACTAAATATTCAGTGTTTAGGTGTGATCTTAATTATAATGATGGATCCGATGGATGGTTGATAAATGACGGTTTTAGTTGAGTTAAATAAATCTAATCTTGGTTTAGGAAATCTAGCTGAATAGAAAAGTAAGTATTTTTAAAACTAATTTCATCACATTTCACTACCCAATTGCCAAGAAAAGAACTTAATTTTATGGTCTTACATCAACTTCTAAAAATAGTATTTACTTTTTTGCAAGATCTTAAACCTGCAGTGGGTGAACTTTGTGGATGTCGGTCACACGCTCTACAAATACAAGTTTCCATACCAAGTGACCTAAACTCCGGAGCACCTGAAAGGTCTGCATTTTTATTTTCCTGCTAGCAGTTACCCTGAAGTAGGAAACCTACAATGGTGCATGCAATGTAAAAGCAAGTAATCGCAAAGTTAGAATTGGGCTTCCAAACGGGATGTAACGGCAGTAGAGGAAGTAGGTAATAGGTTTGTCTACAAGAGAATTTTAGGTATAATCCCATGTCTGAGCTCACGATCGGCAAAATTGCACTCAAAACAGGGAACACAGTGAGAAAAGCTTGCATTTTGTAGAGTGCGATTGTAACAAGGTCGATTTGCTTGTGCACTTTGCTTGCCAAACGAGTAGCAACTGCATTGACTAACTCACCAACTAATGGCTGTATTACCTTTATATGGTACTTTGGAGCATTGAGTATATCGATATTGTGGCACCGAAAGCTAAGCGCTTCATTTCACCTTCATTTGATGATGTTCCTTGGTGAATAAATACTATTACAATTCTAATCACATACAAAATAACTCTCATCTGCCATTGGCCACAATAATAATCATTTACGATTCCGTCATTTCTATTGGCTGTCAGCTAAGACATTCATCTTCTACGGATCAATGCTTGAGTGAATGATGTTGTTCAGACAGGCATTTACTTCTCTCGTTGATTTATTTATGCGGTAGCTAACTTTTTGATATGCACAGTAATTAATATATTAGCACAAATATGTACACTATTAGGCGATATATTTCATTTATAAGATTACTATTTGGGTTAATTGAGAGCAAATTGGAAATGCGTCTCTTATTGAGTAAATGATTCCGACCCTAGGATTATTTGGTTTGCCGTGGTATTACATTCACTAGATCCAAGTGGTTAGTAAATTTCATTAGAGCAAAAGACTTGAAGATCAGTGCTGAGATCATTTCACTCGAGTAAGTAGAGAAGTAGAGGAGGAGAGCTCGCCAAGCCAAACTGCTTCGACTATGTAAGTAAGGTTTCCTATAAGAGACGCAAGTTTTCTTGCGTCTAATTAAGACCCGCTTCTTACAATGTCTATTAACTTACGTAGGTAAGCGTAAGTAGACCAACACAACTGTCTGAGCGAAATTAACTAGATCAATCCATATAACTTACAAAGATAGCGTTTGGGTTAGGTTAATCAGTCCTGTGTATCTGCAGCCAAGATCACAAACACATTGTTAATATACTATCTTTGTTGCAGCAAGTAAAGTACAGAGTACCGCTGCTACTCCGCACGCCCTTTTCTCCTCAGGTTCTCCGTGCAGAGAGATATTGACTTTGTTCGAATGATTGGGGAAAACTTACGTTAGTTATTGCAAACTATTACACTAGAGACTCAACGTGATTCACACAACGGTAGTGGAAACACAATAGACCCCAGCTACTACAGTAATAGAGCTTCTTGTGAGTTACTAATGTATGAATGGGATCATCCATCTCATTTCATAAAAGTTCTCGGGGAAAGTATTTCATTTACCGTTAGTTATAAAAATGCGTGCTCCGCACATGTACATATTTTATGTTTTTTATTTAAGAGTCTGTCAGGAATTGTTCCTTCGTTTTGCTTCCTATTTAAATGAAAAACGAAAAAATGTGATGTTTTTTATAGCGATTGTATTTGGTGCTCCTTCAGAGAAGGGAAATTTAATTCCCTTTCATTGACATTTACGTCGAGTTCTCTGCAACGTAGTCAGGATATGACGCAGTTGGAGAAGAAGCATTTCACGTCAAAAGAACTTGTACTTTGACTGTCGTGAGAAAAATAAATTCACGAAATGAAAATTTGCAGAATATTGAGGCTGACTGACGAAAGACTATTATTTCCTTAGGAGATTGTCGCTCTGCTTTTATATATTTATAGAGTCACTTGTGGAGGAATGGAGGATACATTAATATTGCATAAGTGTATTCACAAGGAAAGGAAGGTAATGTGACTAATGCAAGTACGATACGATATGAAGAGTGAAGACAAAGAAAAAGATGCACAGTGAACAAGTGAACGAGTGAAGTCAAGACGAGAAAGAGAGAAAGAGATAGATAGATAGAGAGAAATAGAGTAAACCCAAGAGCGAGAAATAAAGTTTCTTTCAACTTTCTCACGAGTAAACTTTTATCTCGTAAGCAAACGAATTAAGAGCAGAGTCCCGTGCTAATTAGGAATTTTAATTAGAGCTCTTCAGATATTTCTTAACTTGACTCGTCGACTCTCTTTTACTCAACTTAACCAGACCCGACTGGTAGCCTGCTCTTCTCCATAGACACACACACACTCTCCTCTCTATCCACCAAAGCGGGCCAAACGAAACCGAGCCAACCCAAACGAGAGACCAGAAGATTCAACATTCAACTTTAGATATTTTCCTTCCTTTTGCTATGCAACGAGCGACAGAGTCTGCATAGTTTCCTTCCTCTGCTTCAGCTGAGTCAACTTAACCAAAGGAAACGAAAGAAGACAACTCTGGTCGCTCTTTAGCCCACTCTAACTTTACTTTTACTTCACTAGACTTTATTTCACTTTGCACAGATGAAAGATCCACCAGCCAGTATCTCTACATTAGTTGCGCCCACTCCTTCAGACCGTACACATGGAAATACCGCGATCATACCAAATAGAGTGAGCAGGAAGCTTAGGAACTATACCAGACAATGCACTGTTCTCTAAAACCTTGCATGGGAAGTAGTCCCGGGCACATTATATACTTTTGAATGGGTTCAGTGAAAGATAGGGTGTTCCCCAAGTAAAAGTATTGGGCAAAAAAAGTGGTCGAAATGCTGGAAGCAAGAATGTGTGTACCAAGGAAGAAAATCTGTTACCCATACTTATCTATACGGGATAGTCTAAACTGTTTCGGCTAGCCCTGTTTCGTTGTCTTTACAACTTTTCAATTTGTATTTGCTGTGATCACTGTGCAAAGTATTTGTAACTGTATATAGTGTGACCGTGCTACACTGCAATCAAGAACAATGAATATTTGTAGAATAAAAGTAGGTTATAAATCAATGCAGCATAGCATGTAAATACAAATATTACTTTATATTTTTATATTTTTATTATTATATTATTTATATTTACCAAATATTATACACGGTAAATATAAATAGAATAGCTGTGGAGGCGAGAAGACAGCGAAGCAGTTTCTGCTAGCCCAATATAGTACAATAAGAAAGGGGAACAGTTTCGCACTTCCCCCATTGGTAAACACGTTAACAGATTCTCATTTCAAGTCGTTCGACCACTTTTCTTGGGTAACACTTTTACTTGAGGAACACTATGCCGATTACCCTGTGTCTCATTCATATTTCCTCTGCTTTCTCTCTCACTCTGCTTGTGTATCTATACATTTGATCTGTGCACTTGGCCCGCCGCTCCTACAACATGTAGCACGCAAGATGATGAGATGTTATACAAGTCAAACGATATCTTATACATAGAGGAACTTTCTTGACAAGAATGTGTAAAGATTGCTGATGAAAGTAAACTCACTGCATATTATATATCATAAAAGTGCTCAACATACACCTTTTGACTTGGCCATTACGCACACAAGAAATGAGGAGAAAACTCTCAACTGAATTCTATATGGCACAGGAGAAAGTCCTGCTCCACACGGTAGATATACAGATATGGCAATAAGTAGCTGTGCCCACAGATACCAACTAAGAACTGAAATGAATAAAGTGCTACGACAAACACACCACCTACAACTAACTACTAATATACTAGTAGGTACCACACGTTTGTCTCTTTCGTCTTGTTAGGTTAGGGCCAATTTATCTATAAGTACCAAGTGCGGGAAAAGAGAAAGACGATGAACCTTTCCCGTTTGTTGGGTACGCCAGGATCGTCTGTGCCTAGCAAAAACGTTAATACTTTTTGTCTGCAATAGTGTAGAACAAACAAATAGTCGTCGGGAAGACCATTCCATATTTTTGCAACTTTCCGTCTTCTCCCACTATCTTCAGCTAGTTACTCACTACGACGTAATATACTTAGGGACAAGACTCAGCGACTCTGCATATATTCAAGTCGGTAACAATGTCTCCAACATAAATTTCCTCGGTACAATGTTTCTCCTACAGTGGAATAAAGCAAATGAAAAGCATGGCCAGAAGAGACGCATACATCTTTGAGCAGCAACTTTGTTTTCCACACGGCCATGAATATAATATGTTTGGGTAGGAGGGAGAGGTGAGTCCTGCAGTCAAGTCAAGCCAACACTAACGTAGTAATATCGTAGAGCGAGCTTAGTTAGGCACCCAGACCATCCATCCCTCAAACAATAATATGCAAATGTAAGCGTTCTCCTATAAAATCCACCTCGCCTTTGTATTTTCTGCGTGCACATGCAGATACCTACTATTCACTACTACCACCGCTGAACTAAGTAGGCCAAAATATTTACATCTTTTCATTATGCAGGATGGAGGGGTAGTAAAGTAGTATGGGTTCCACAAATTTATATACTCGGTGCATTTGCCCATTACTCCGTCCCGTCTGACCAGCATGCATTATCATACGCTCTCGCTCCATTATCTTTAACCTACTATTTATAAATATGCACGTATCTGTGCTAGTAGAAAATGAATAGAGAATATAGCACGTGTACCCTTCAGCAGGATGACGGATACTAAATAAATAAGTATTTAGTTACCTAATCGCAGGTTCACATTAAATAATATTAGGCAATATATTGCCTAACACGAATAAATGTTCATACTTAGACCTATTTGAAAAGCATATTTAGATTGTAATTTGAACTGCTGGTATATTTACATGACCCACATGTTTGCAGTATGGAATTTGGAATGCACATTTATTTTCATAGTAGAAAAGTAGGCAGCAGTCTCTTATGAATAACATTTAAGGTATGCAAACATTTGTTTTGGGTATGTACTACTATATGGATCTGTATGAATAAAATATGGTATGCACACTATGGAGCTCTTAGGTAGCCACGTGTTTGTTCGCTGAAGCATTAAGAATTGCAATACTACATGCGATAAAAGGCTAAAAAGTCATCGTCTCTTTTTCGTGCATAAAGTGCATAATAGTAAGTCCTCATAAAGTGCAAATGTGTCAAAAACGGTCATTTGTAGGTAGTTGGACGGGTATCGTATAAAAGTCTCCTGTGCATACAAAGGCTGGGAAATGAAATGAAACAGGAGAAATGCTATTGTAGCTATAAAGAATAAAATAAGGGAAGAGGAAATGTGTAGGTTGTACTAGCAGTATTTTGTGGAGTAGCATTTCAGCATTTCCCTACAGTGCTCCTGTGATATAAAATTCCATGAGTTGAGTGAGTGAGCAATAGCTATTAAATATATCTCGTATATTTCCTGCGCCACCTTATGTACTACTTCACAGATCAGTTCAGACCAACAATACGTGTATAGTACATGAAGACCTCTTTGCTATATATATATATAGCTTCTCAGTCAGCTCAATCGCAAGATGTTGTGCCTCGTGTACAGACTCGACTCGACTCATGTCAGCTCACTCAAAAGGAATAATAGTAGAATTCCTTAGCTTTCCTCAAAGCTTCCCAGACGCTTGTTCTCCATGCGCTCTCTTCTTCATTCATTCATTCATTCAAAAGAGGAATGGTTCTCCGTCTGCGCCACTGTCCGAATATCTCTTTGTGTACATGAAATAACGACAAACTCTATAGGTATAGAACGGATGTGTGTGCATTAGACACACACATGTATGTACATTTATGTACTAGGACTCTTACTATTTTATTGCGTTTTATTTTATAATATGTTTATTATGCAAATGACATAAATGATATTTTGTGTTTACTTTTCAATGTTTTAAGATTGTGCAGTGTAGCCGTACACATGCATGTATTTGTGGTCAGAGAATTCAGTAGTTAAGAATTGTGAGGTGTCTAGTCTATCTTGAAAAGTGCATCTTGACATGACATGGCATGGCAGCCAAGTCTGTACGAGACAACAGTCACTCTTATGACTTTGTCAGTTGTAGACTACTGAAACTGGAACAGCAGATGTGAGAAATGTGTGAGAAACGCTTTTCTTTGTGGTTTCCTCACTGTTCACCATTCCATTACATTAAATCTTACGCTGTTTGTCTTGACTCTTCAGTATGCCTATCAACCATCTTTTCCTCGTGTGTGATCTTATACTCGTATACCTATGTCGCTATATATATGCACGCGTAGTAATGTTGTAGAATAATAGTCTCCACTTTTCTACCAGCCACCTTCGAGTTAACATCTTTGAAAAGCCATTACGTTGCAAAACATTACATAAGAGCTGCTTTGGATTCCTTAGCCACAAGTACTCTCGTCTTCACTGAAAATCGTATTAAACTTTTCGTCGTACAACAATGAAAGGATAAGGATTTGACTACACTCTTTCTACTATATATATATTTGTATATGCAAGTCTGGACTGTGTGATTTATTTTCGCACGAGATTCTTGCCTCAAAGAAATTCTGTACAGTTCCTCACACGTGTCACTCCGCAATCAAAAAGACATTTGCACGGAACATCTACCATCCCCCCTTAACACACATTGTAGATTCTTTTGAAGTAAATAATTGAAAATGATTGTTCGCAGGATGCATATTTTACATAGAGTGATGCCCACATTCTCAATTGTGGTAAATTAGTAACAATATCACTGTTCCGTGGATGAGAATAGGATTCTGCCGGAACAGGAATACTCGATTGAAGAACAAGAAACTCTTGGCTTCGCTTTCATGCAGATGCTGAATACTGCCCTTGATGCAAAAACAAAAGGAAAAGTACATCAAAAGGAAGGGGAAGGAGAATACGTTCTTAACGATTCAAATGCCCAGACTCACCGTCACTGTGCTTCCAGTCATTTCTCTTCTAAGAAATATCTACTGTCTATCGACCAATATTGCTACACTTTATCATTTCTTTTCCTTAGCCATTTTATCACATCTGCCAGAGCATAGAATCATATTTGATACGACCAGTGTGAGTTACGCGAATTTATAGGTAAAAAATGCAGCATTAATAATAATGATAATGCTTTCTAGAATATTGCTTGCAAAGTACATGCTTTTACAAATATTATAGCAGGCAGGGGAAACACACGGTGTTGTATTACAGGTTGACAGTATGTAGGCTCAAGTTTATTACCTGTTACGCACTACTTTTCCTGAGACGTGGTTCATGTACTTTCGTACTTTCGTAATATGTAAGCTAAGCTTACTTGATAATGTCTAAAATAACGGGTTCAAACAAAGAGGAAAACTTTTCATCAATCGTTTCTTATAGAAGGTCATAAGCCTCTTACGAATTTCCAGTGACAGATACCAACTTACAAACTACAAAAGCACTTCCATCATTTGTATTCTTTTGTTCAATCTTTAAAAGACTTATTATTTTTATCATAAAAATAAGTATATTCTGTGTATCTATCTACCTATATGTTGGTATAAAAGTACAATCTTGAAATTACAATCTTGACTTGGCATTTACAGGTAACATATAAATGACTACAAATTCTTGCTAAATAATGTTCAAAATCGGATCAAATCGTTGTTGGTCTAAAGTCCCTGTGATTCAGGATTCACTCTACGCAATGTTTCTGACATATTTTTCACATTTCTGGAAGACTAGCAACAAATCTTTCAAGAAAAAATATTTACTTTGTAAAGAAATTGAAAAGAAAACAATCCCACCCAGACACAGACTAAGTAACCAATGTTATTGCAGAGAAATGCCATCAAACCTTTTTGGTTATCAATAGATGTTTGTCCTTCTTACTAGTGGAAAAAGTGAAATGAACGATGATGAACATCACTCGGTACCCCATCACGACATGTGTGTGTTCTTTCCTTCTTTCTGGTTTCCCTTAACAAGGGCTTCAATTCACAGTCTTTCATACACCTATTTAACCTTCATTTTACCACAAAGCGATTGAACTGGCTACAACGTTAACTTTTCTTTACAATACCCAAACCAAATTACAATATACACAAGTGATAAATAAAGGTCTATTATGTGAATTTATAAGTACGCGTCCTATGTGTAACATTCTTTGGACAATAATAAAATCCCAAATACATATTTTCTGTTCAGAGGAAAGGTAAGGAACCTTACATGACACTTCGTCTTATGCTTAACAAGGGATCCATGGGTCATTACAATCTCTTGAAATCGTATATTACGTAAACAATAATTATATCTGTGCTCTGGAATAGAAACTAAATCTTTCTCATACTATCTTGCAGAAGAACATATTTTATTACATAAACATCTTGTCAAAATCAGGGGTAACACATGTAAGTAACTAAAGCAAAATTCAGTCTGACTTATATAATGTGTATGTCGTATGTAGTTATGTTAACAACCCTATCTGCAGGATCTCTAACCCTAAAACATTTTCTCTGTTCTCGCAATATTGGGTTGCATTTGTGTGATTTTCCAAAGATTATAGGGTTCACTACATTAACTAGCCACAAGAAATATGGCTTTATTCATCATATTAAAACCCTACTTAGTTCAAGTCAGCCTTAGATAAGCTCTAGATTATGACGTTGGAAATGTGGACGCCAATGTCTTCTATAGGTACAGATTGATAAATGAAAAGCTGTAATATGAACAGTTGATAAAAGATCAACTGTTGGAAATTTTATTTTAGTTAGACGATTGACACTGGAAGTACTACGGGCGACCTACTTATACATTACGATTCTATGTGATTCCTTGAATTTTGCGATCAATTTATTTTGTGCATTTTGTTAGCACACAACATTGCTACACAAATTCGACAGAATTGTGCATTTGATAGTGAAGGCAAGTACGTGCCATGCACCTTCAAAGAGTCTTCTGGTAGTAGAAGTACATTCTGGTGTCTCATCTATCAACAGAGCAGAGAATCAATGGAATTCGAGAGCGGACTGTGCAGTGTGCAGCTTATGGCCACTACATACTACGTAACGTATAGCCCTAAGCTTAAGGCATGAGAACCGAAACATGTGTGTGCCCCTCATCACTACGATGACGATAACCGTGTTACATCAGACGGATCTATTTTGCGGTCACTTGCACATTTATTCCGATAAATTATACGACATTATCATCTACAGACATAGACACATGTGGTCGCCTTTCCACAATCTCTAACATTGGTCAGAAAAATTGTGTTGTGCGACCCCATTGTCAATAATATCGTCATTGAGGGCCTTCACCCTATTTCTAATTCCATTATTTCTGTCTCAATTTTAGAAAGGACTTGTACTAAAATCCTTCTTACTAATTATTCCATGCCCTACATCCAACTCAACAAAATTCTATTACTTACGTTTTGATAGTCACTCTAAGAATATTAAGCTCTCGGCTGCATTTCAAAAGTTCAACTCATTCAAAGCTGTTTGCTGTTGTTGTAGTATGACGTCGGAGCACTCTGGCCGAAAAGTAGTCACCCATGTATTCGAAAGTAAAACAGGATTGCTTTTGGCTTTACGGATGGAATATTGTATCTGGTTGAAACGATCGCATTTGCCTTTGCATAAAAAACGATAACAATAGATACAAAGCTTTAGTATTTTGGAAATCGAGTCCATTTTGAGTAGGAGAGTGTTGCAGTGTGGAGATTTAGATTAGTCGATCGTTTTGTGCCCTGCATGATATATGATGTGTCAAATAATAAGATGATCGACCTTTCTTCTGTGTTCTGCGTCTCCGTACTAGGAAGCTACATCGCTCCTTACTTAGCCAGCATTGGAGTCAGTGTCTATGGAAAAAAGGGAGTAATATTTCTATGAAAGTGTCAGGATGAATGACATGAGAAGGGAACCAGAAAGCAGAGAAAGACTATCCATCGGTCACACACATTCACAAGGACAGAATTGAAGCGTCAGTTTAGGCGCTGAGAAAATTGATACTCAACCGAAGAAGAAAAGGCCAGAAGAGTTTTCCCTGGCCATCAGTGGCCATGCACACGTAGCCATGAAGAGCTGACCAGAACTGATGTCAGCCCCTATCAATTTCCTTCTCATTCTAATTCCCATTGCAAACATTCAATTGACGAGCTGAGCAGAATGGACTGAATTGAACTGGAATTGCTCCGCTGTCTTACACTGGCCTTACGTTACATTACGTGAGATTGCCTTGATATATGCTACACAAGCCTTGCAGTTCAACTGGCTCATATTGTATCCAAGAGATAAGACACTTGTGCGAATGGACGTCGTGTGAATCGAGCCGTGTCGGTCGTTTCGCCTCTCAACTCCTAACCTGTCGCCTCTTGTCAATTCTTTTCTTTCTTTTCCCACTCCCATGTACTGATGGTGCCTGCCTGCTCAGATCAATTTCAACTAAATGTACTACATGTTTGACGATAATGGTGATTCTTAAAATTAGTACTTAGTAAGCATTTATAGAATTGTTCTTTCATTAAGATTAATTATTATCCAAAAGTAATGAAAGAATTAATATAGAACATAAGTTACATACGATTCAAATATATAAATACAGCAAAAAGATCATTACAATGTATAAGTACATGTCTGTCTACTAAATGTACAGAAATATATGATCACAAATATTTTGGAAACTTTTCAGATTTTGCTCCCGTTTTGGCTGCAAATGTCACCGTGGCAGTAGTTATAATTAATATTGATAGAAGGGCTAATGCGTCTAATGTTCTGCACGAGTTATAGAACACATTGTGCGAGCGGAGTGTGAGTGTGTGGTCTAACTAGCTGACATTAGCTTCAGCGGAGAGAACAAGATGTTTATTAGGGCTAGGCAAGAAGGGATTTGATTCTGCGCTATTAGACGATACGATGTGATACGACATGACATGACTTTGCCAATTTTTCTAGTCGTACATTTCATAAGTACTTTGTTTGGTTAGTGCCGACAACGTGAAGAGGAGGAAATGGATTTGGATAAAGATACCTATTCCATCGTATCTCTTGCAGCTCTTAAGCTCTGTGCTCTTTCCTCTCTGAGTGAGTGACTTCCTCTTCTTTTCAAGAAATATTCCAAGTTTTAATGCGGCACTCAGCTCAACACTTTTTTGCACTCTCTCATGTCATTCGGCAATGTCTCTCGGCCCTAAAACTCTCATGTTATGACCTCTTCTGCTGATCCTGAATTACGAAGATTTGGCATAATTCTCACATTAAGGAATGCTTCTCAGCAGGCACTCGTGTTCTTTGCCTTCATAACGCGTCAACTCATACTTTTTGCCTTTCTCAGCGTTTTTATTTTACATTATACATACTGCTAAGATCCCCTATATACTTAGAAGCACAACCTACCTTAGATCCACAAACCCTGTCACAGAAAGTTAGCATCGCCTTCATAACCTTGCTTGTAAGTAATACTCCCATATAATCCTTTGCTTAGTTTTACCAACTATTCTATAATGGAATGTAGATGTACTCTTATTACGACTATTATAGTTACGTGCGTGTATGTACGCCACATCAAAACATATCACAGAGTTTTACCCGGCTCTGACCCCATACACACAGTTCGCAATAGCAAAAACACCTAGGAATATAGAAAGAAGTGGAAGTTGCAACTTTCCACCCAGACATTTTCATCAGCCAACGATCTTAAGTAAGGTTTTGATGGCTTTTCTTTCTATAAGTGTAACTAACTACTTACTGTCTCTGACACGGGAAGAGATGATCCCGTTTCCTTTTACCTACTGCATGCATAAGTGAGATTACGTTATTTTGCTCACAGCTTTATACATTTTACGCAGTAAGAAGTGTACTCAACAGTTTAACAAAATTATTACAGTACTTTTTTGCATCATTTTTACTGCTCACAGACAGTAGCCAGAAAACAGTTCTTGGAATAATCACTCAGACTATAAACGAAGCTTGAAATTGAGAACTGTTTCTAATGAAAAAGTAAAGTTTGAATGATGCATGAAGATAAACATTGGAAAAATGAACAAGTTTGTTGCAAAATACTGGAAGATTGTTGTTTTGGATTATTTTAACTGCTTCACGGAATAAATGTCACTTGGCCCTTAAGCTGAGTTGTTTTAAGAATATTATGGTACATAAATAAATGTCTGAGACAGTATGTATTTCAGAAGACAGCAGGCACTGTAAAAATTACAAATATGTAACATCCTGGGGGTCCTGTCGGATTTTCCAAATAATAGTATCTTTATTTTATCTGTGACACACAAACGTGACAGCAAAAGGAGAGCAGAGATCCGTATTCCATTTCTAACTTCTGGGAAATGCTTACAAGTAAATGTATACAATGGGACTGTGAACATTATGGGTGAAACAAAAAGTTTGAATCATTGAAAGACTGTAAGAGTATGCATTGTTTAGCTGTACCTTTTAGGGTGCTCTAACGAACCGTGACTGTGGAGCGCTGTTAAAGTAATTGTAAGCGGAAGCTTTCACACAGCAGTCAGGAAACACATCTGTGTTATTTTGTCTGTGTACGCAAGCCCACTCAAAACCTATTTATATCCAACGATAAGTACTTGTACACCACAATTAAATAGCGGCAATCAAACACAAAATGGGCACCTGAAGTTTACTGCCTCCTTGCATTTTCAGAGTAAATGTGGTCCACTGAACGGTTCTACTGTTCATGTGGCATTTCCTATTTAACAAAGTTGTTTGTACTACTATCTGTAATTACATGTACCTATACTTTCATTAAACATTCAATTTAATCAGTGGGAGAGTATTTCAGGGCTGAACTAAAAGTATTTGATATTATCTGTATTGTAGCGTGAGGCTTTGTTTGCACTCGTTTCACCAAACGGACCTGTAAATTCAGTGACATACCAGTTAGTATAGTGGCGGCTTTACAAAGACATACCTACTGACATCCGCTCTGTTTCAGCTTGCAGTATTATTATCATGTGCACTATTGCCGATTTTTTCTTGCATTCACACAATCAACATAGCTGAATGCACACGTAATACTTTGCTAACATGTGTTGTTTTAAAAGAAAACCTTTTGTAGTAATCTATTCTTTATTGTACACAGAATGACTAGCAAAAATTATTCCAAGACATAAAAAAAGAAATCATTCTCCGTTTCCAAGTAAAAAAGGGCATTTTCTCGTAGACGGGTCAATTGCATAAGAGAATAGTGTGAAAAGTTGTGGTACGACTCTATCTGGACGATAGACTTGAATGTGGCAATTCTGTATTAGTAATTAACCTCAAGAAAAAGTCTGGAATGTACGACAAGACAATTATTGTAAGTGAAAGCGGCAAAAGAGAGCTCGTAGGAAAGAGAAAGTGTGGAGATTGTCGCAATTCTTCGGCGTTAGTGCACACGTCTGCTCTCGCAGGACTCTCTCTAGATATTAAATCGGCCAAATGACTATCTGAGCAAAAAAGTAGAACAATGCAATGCAGCCAAGCATTAGGAAATCGTAGATAGGGAGACAAGTCAGATATCAGAATAATAAATACTCGGGCAGATCCAACTTGAAGACACATAATGTGATGTGTAGTGTTCGTAGTTAGCCTGAACTAACATACATTTGCTGTACTAGTCAAGTCAAGCATGGGCTAGCATGAAGCACTGTGACAAGAATTAAAGCGGAGATGTGGAGAAAGGTAGTCGCCTTAGCAGTACATCAGCAACTACGAGGAGAATGTACTACTCGGAGGAAAAGGCAGGGAAGCAAATATCCAGAGATGGTAATCAGTTGAAAGGGAAGAATAAATAAAAGTACTGTGGCGATACGGCTGCATTCGAGCTTGGAGAAAATTGTTAAAAAACGCTCCACTTCATGCTGGTCTGGTCTTGTCTGGTTTGACTGGGCTCTCGGCTGTATCATGATCATGATGGCAAGGCCAGACGTTAAGATAAGCAATTCGAGTTCCTTCCCGCACTTCGTCAAAAGTAATCAGGAAAAAGAGACGGGAAAGTTGGAGACAGTTGAGTCAACCAAGCGGAACACATCCACTGTTACTGAACTGAACCGAACTGACTGTGTGTCTCTCTCTCTCCCGTTAGCACACAGATATCCTACATTACACACTTGTACGACGACGACGACTACCAACCAGGGTTGTAAATGGGAAACATTGCCGGAAAGTTGCCGGAAATATTCCCAAAATTCCCGGGAATTTTCCCGGACCTCGGAAATTTTGGGGAACTTTCAAAGCATTGCAATAATTATTAAATACACATCATGTAGCACTAAATCAGCACAACTAAGGCGTCAAATATAAATCAAAGCATATTGTGTCGACT